>APFE030113354.1:447-11062 GCA_000404065.3 Pinus taeda | reverse complement strand
AAGTTTTTACACAAAGCTAATTATGAGAACGAAATGTTGGCAATACTCCATGCACTTAAGAAATGGTGACCCTACCTAATGGGAAGACACTTCAAGGTAAAAACGGATCATGATAGCCTTAAATACTTTTTAGAACAAAGATTATCCTCTGAAGAGCAACAAAAGTGGGTAACAAAGATGTTGGGTTATGACTTTGAAATCATCTACAAAAAAGGGAAGCAAAATGTGGTGGCAGATGCACTCTCAAGAAAGGATGAGGATGTGGAAGCATTGTTATGCGCCATTTCTATTATCCAACCAGATTGGATGAACGAAGCAATGGAAGAATGGAAGAATGACGAAGAAGTGTGGGCACTTATTCGAAAGTTACAACAAGATTCCAGTATGTCAGATACATTTAGCTGGCAAAATGATTTGTTATGGTACAAAGATCGCTTATACCTCTATAAGAATTCCCAGCTAAAACAAAAGATTCTTATGGAAATTGCACACTTCTCCCTTAGGAGGGCACTCGGGATTTTTAAAAACTTACCACAGGGTTAAGAAGGAATTTTTTTGGGAGGGCCTTAAATCAGATATTCAAAAGTTTGTTGCGGAATGTTTGGTTTTCCAACAAAATAAAGTTCAAACAATTAAGACACCAGGTCTATTACAACCTTTATCCATTCCAAGCAAACGTTGGGAGGAGGTTTCAATGGATTTTATCATAGGTTTACCCAAGTCCGAGGGAAAGAGTGTCATCATGGTGGTAGTTGACAGACTTACCAAGTATGCACACTTTTGTGCATTGTCACATCCATTTAAAACAAGTACGGTTTCTATTGCATTTATGGAAACAATTCAAAAGCTACATGGAAACCCAAAGATTATTGTAAGTGATAGAGATCCCATTTTCATTGGAATTTTTTGGACATAATTATTTTCTTGTCTTGGTACTCAGTTAGCTCATATCTCATCTTATCATCCTCAATCTGATGGGCAAACTAAGATAGTAAACAAATGTTTGAAAGGATATCTTTGTTGCTTTGTATCTGATAAACATACATAATGGGTCAAAAGGTTGCCTCTTGCTGAATGGTGGTATAACACTTCCTTCCATACAACAACAAAAATGACCCCATTTATGGCACTTTATGGATATCAGCGACCATCCATCACATCATATTTAAGGGAAAATTCTAAGGTTCAAGTAGTGGAACATCACATCGAGCATCAACAACAAGTCCTCCAACTCTTAAAGGATAACCTCGTGTTGGCACAGAATAGAATGAAACAACAGGTAGATCAACATCGCAACGAAAGAAGTTTTGATGTAGGTGATTGGGTATTACTACGGCTACAACCATATAAGCACATGTCCCTCAAGCAAGCTAAGAAGGATAATAAATTATCACCAAAGTATTATGGTCCGTACAAGGTGTTGCAAAAGATTGGTACTATGGCATACAAATTAGAGCTTCCCACAGCTTCTTGATTGCACCCAGTTTTCCATGTTTCATGTTTAAAGAAGGTTATAGGCGATAAGCTACCAGTTTAAACAATATTGCCAGAACTTGATGAGGAAGGAAAAATTATATTGGAACCAGAAGCAGCCACAGAAACAAGAACTCAAAAGCTACGAAATCGATCAATTTCAGAGTATCTTATCAAGTGGAAGAACTTATCTGCGGAAGATTCTACATGGGAGGATGTGAATTTTATACAAAAGCATCCAGAACTACTCAAGCGTGGAGGACAACATTTTTTTTGAAGGAGAGGGGCATGTTGGGTCCCCATAATACTAGTGATTACCCCATTACTATTGTAGTTGTACCCCTTATTAATATTGTTGTGCCCCTATTGTTCCCACTATTGTTATTATTGTGCCCTTACATTATTATTGTTATGTAGGCTCTGATTATGTTATGACCCCTTAGACTCCTATATATAGAAAAGAGGTCTTTTCATTTGTATCATCCAAGAATTTTTCATTTATGTAATGTAAAGGAGTTTGCCCCTCGAAGAGGTTGAATTCTAAGGCGTTGATCTATCTTTTCTATCTTTTCTTGAGCTGGTTTCATAACAGGGACTTTAATCCTTCTCAAAGATTGAATAGGTGAAAAATTAATGTGGTGGATGGCAAGGGCTTGGAATCACATAAGAGTATAGTGGTTTTCATCCTTCTCAATAAATGAATAGGTGAAAAATTAACATTTAGTATGTAACACAAATATAAAACCAACCTAGTTACCAATTCTATTCTATGTAAAAAAATCATCCAATAATTACCATCACCATTTCATGTATCATCTCTCAATTGGAAAAGAAAATCCAAATTATCCAATCCATTACAATGGCCTCACCACTACTTCTGACTCATCTCAGTTTTCAAAGTTTCCCTAAACCCTATAATATTTATACTTTTTCCATCGCTTACTGACTCATCTCAAATTTCAAGGTTCCCCTAAACCTTATAATTTTTTTACTTTTTCTATCACATATTCCACTTTGTTATGAAATTGGTAACCTTTTCTCATAAAAATATTCAACTTTTTAGGAAATTAACCAACCTTAAAAATATACACTTTGACTGAAATCCACTCAATTAACCAAGCAATCACAATATAGTAGTATTTTTCCTAATTATCACAAGCCTTTTATCTACATAATTGTTGTGGAAAATAAAAACCCCATTTATAATAATGGGATCCCTTTTAATATATATTTATTTTCATGTATATAAAATGCTCTTTTATTTGAAAAACCTTAAAAAAGATTAAAAAAATTAGAAATTATTTTATTTCCCTTTTATGCTTCGAAATTCATAAAGTCAAAATTTTATAAATATTCTAAGGCATAAAGGAAAAGAACCATTGCAACTGAGACTTTGTACAAATCAATATAAACCTTTTGTATAAATAAAACTTGGTTTATTTAAAATCCCACTTTAATGCTTGTCTAGTCTCACTCGACATGTAACTTCAAAAGAATTTCCCCTACGTGTTCATAAGCAACTCCTCTCATTTCACCCAAGGTTTTATCTCTGGGGTGATGCAAGCTTCCACTTAACATGTTTTTTTGGTCCCTACTTCCACATGGTCTCCCTCTACTTGATGTCCACATGACCTCGGAGGTATTCTTAGAGGTTCCAATGGATGATTAAAGGCCTCAAATTCAACCTATTCAAAACACTTCCCAAACATAATATCTAACTCATATCCCTAAGCCTTGCCCCATATTTCCTTATAATTCACTGCTATTTCTTTCCATTTTGTTTCTTTATTCAAATATTGAATAACACATGGGATTGTTCCACTTTTATGCATTTCCTTGCTAAATTAGCCTGTATTTCGGTAAATTTGCTTATCTAATGATTGCAAGACATTGCAATTTCATTTTTACCTATCCTAGGGAGGATGACCCCTAGTTACCGATTTAGTGCCACATCACATCTACCAAAAGGAGCCATCCTAAACATCTATGAGAGGAAAGACTCCATCCTAGATACTCTTGACCATGACCAGTATAGTCAAAGCAATTTCTATTTTGTTATTATTTTTGTATCATTTGAGCTCTCATTTAGAACGACACTGCTCAGCAATAGTTAGATAGTTTCACCCATTGTAATATTTTGTGAAGATTATATGCTTAGTTATAACTATTCTCCTTGTTCTTCAATCTAGATTGGATGATAAAAGACTATAAATTTTATTTATAACAAGTCAAAGAAAGTTAGGCGTAATTTTATTTTGAGAACGCTAAAGTGAATGAGCTAAGTTCTATACTCTGTATCACCTTTTGATGACTATATAATATAATTTACATTGTTGTTGTCTCATCTATTGGTCTAGAATGCACTTTCATTGGTTACGCGTGCTTAGTAGATTTAATGTGATGCTTTACAATTTCTATAGAATCATAATGTTAATCATGTAAATTAATATTTCCTATTTCTTTCTGATTACAATTGGTTAATGCTATCGATTTATTTGAGCATAACATTTCAATCTGAATCATTATTTTGTGTTAAGTTCCTTGATTACGTGCACACTAAGAGACTATTAATCTAGGGATCTACCGAAGCATTGTGAGATACCCTCGGGACTCAGACCTGTAGTTCTCTTAACTTGAATAATTTTTATTTTTATTTTTCCAACATGAGTGTGAATTCAGCATTATCTATTATTGTCATTGGACTCTATTACATGTTGACAGATAAAAAGTATATTTAAAATTTGTGAATATTGAATATCTGACTATTGAGTGAAGCACAAATCGTGTCCAGTAGAAAGTAATTGTCGATTAAATGTTGTAGCATGTGTTAGAATCTACCACTACAAGAAAAAAGGACATTGGTGAGGGGCAAAAGATGTCACTATAAGCTCATTGGTGACTGTCAAAAGAGCCTTCGTCACCAAAAATTGAACGTCACCAAAGGTGGCATCACCAAAAGTATAGTTGTTGTGGTGACATTCAAAGTATGTCACCAATAATGATTTATAATGGTGGATAGCAACCGTTACCATTTCATATGAGAAATGATGATGGACCATAGCCTCGCACAAAAACTGAACATCACCAATGGTGGCATCGCCAAAAGTATAGGTGTTATGGTAACATTTAAGGTTTCTCAAGAATATTGATTATAATGACGGATAGTGACCGTCACCATTTCATATTAACAACAATGATTTATTGTAATGGATTTTTCATGGTCATTGCTATTGGTGCATATATATGGCAACATTCATTGACCATCACTAAAAGCCACATTGCCAAAAGTATAGGTGTTGTGGTGACATTCAAGGTCCGTCATGAATAATGACTATAATGACAAACAATGGCCTTCACCATTCATATCAACAGCAATGATTTATGGTTACTTACCTTTCATGGTCACCACTATTGATGCGTATATATGGCAGCATTCGTTGACCGTAACCATTTCATATTTTGGTGAGGGTCGAAAAATGTCACCATAAGCTCATTGGTGATGGTCAAAAGAGCCTCCATCACCAAAAACTGATCTTTGCCATTCCATATGGATATCAATCCACGATGGAATCGAACCACCAACCTATTTATTATAAAGCAGGTGCTCTTCCATTGAGCTAGCACCCTTTAAAGAATTAGACTTTTAAAATTTCTATAACTTTCAATAAACTAAAGTCTTGAAAATCTTTTACTAAACAAGCAAAACAACATCAAAGTTGTAGGTCCCTACCTAATGATTATGGAAGTTATGAAAAGTGGGTGGAGGGAAAAACAATTACGTATAAGAGACTCAATATATTTAGTTTCATACTCAATTAGAAGTGAAACTTTGAAGACATTTATAACCTATAAATGACCTATAACTAGCGAATGCACCAAATATTGTAAGGGAAATGTCATAAGTGGATAGCAATATGGAAGAAGAGCATTGATGAAGACAGATGCAATATGTTATTGGTTGAGTGAAAGAAAATCTCAATGTTGTTGCTGTTGGGTGTTTTTATATAATTGGGTGTTTAGATATTTGAATGATATCTAAACTTTTGTGCAAATGTAACACGAATCTTCGAAAACCATGAATGATATATATATATATATATATATATATATATATATATATATTATATATATATATATATATTATATATAATATTATATATATATATATATATATATATATATATATATATATAATATATATATATATATTATATATATATATTATATATATATATTATATATATATATACTATATATATAATATATAATATCCCCTTCAGATTGCAGGTTTTAACCCCGTACAAAAATTACTTGCATACGAATTCTAAAAAACAAAAAATAAACAATGGTGAGAACATAAAACATGAAACAAATATACATAGAGATTTTCCCCTGGATCCCAAAATCAGGACTACTAGATTGATTTTTCATTATATTCCTTTCAATGTTACAATACATATATATAGATGTAGAAGCATCCATAAAGCCCAATCCATTAACCCTGGATTAGATCATAGTCGTAGTTCCCTTCACTGGATCTACAAAATACCATGGACATAAAACCATCATGCCCAAAACCATGTGTGAAATCCTTGCACAAAACCGTAGGTAGGTCTGCCTACCTAATATAGGGTCCAAAAAAAATTTCCCTAGGCGTTGCCTCGAACCCTTTGCAGGGGGGTTACTGGCCCCTTGCATACCCCTCAACAAGGGGGGAAGCTACCCCCTGCATACCCCTCGACAAGGGGGGCATATGACCCCCTGTGACCCCCTACTGCACCCAACGCAATGTATAGAGGGGCTACCACCCCCCTATGACCCCCCAGTGCATGGGATAGTCATGGAAAGAATATAACACACATCCAACATTCTCCCACTTGTTGTTTTCTTTCCACAAGAGAGCTTAGTCATTGATCTAGCCCTGAAATGCCCATTTTTTCTCTACACCAAGAGAACTTTTAAGTGCTCACAAACTTTGTCAATGCATCTACAATATTCTTCAAAGTGTCCACCTTTACCAGAAACACCTCCTTGTTCTCAACCATATCCCTCACAAAGTGATATTGAACATCAATGTGCTTTGTCTTTGAATGATAAGAAGGGTTCTTTGCCAAGAAAATTGCACTTTGGCTATCACAGTCTATCCCTATAGCTCATTGTACTAACCCCATACTTGAACACAATCTCCGCAACCAAACTGCTTCCTTTCTTGCATGAGTGGCTACCATGTATTCTTCCTTTTCAATTGAAAGTGCCACTATAGATTGCCTCTTACTCATCCAAATGACTGCACCTCCAAATAGGTTATATACCCACTTCTAGATATTCTATGATCCAAATCTCCATCCCAGTCTACATCAACAAAGCCACAAATGTCTAAAACTCTATCCAATCTTGGTCCTCCTTGGTAGAAAAAAACATAATCACTAGTGCCATGCAAATACTTGAAAACCCACTTCACTGTTGTCCAATGCTCCTTCCCTAGTTTTGACATAAACCTAGTCAATACTCCCACTTCATGTGCAATGTCTGTTCTATTACAGAAGATCGTATGGATCAAGCTACCGACTACACTTGCATATGGAACATGGGACATGTCCCCTTGCTCTTGTTGTGACTTGGGACACTACTCAACATATAACTTTACACCTACAGGAATGAGAACCTTCATCGGTCTACTATCCTGCATATTAAACCTCTGCAGTACTGTCTCAACATACTTCCTCTGGTTTAACCATAGCTTCCTCTTTGCCCAAACTCATTTACTTTCCATGCCCAAAATATAGTTTGCAGCACCAAGATCTTTCATGTCGAATTTGGAGGACAATTGGGTCTTCAAATCCTGGATAATTTCTTTGTCATTTCCAACCAGCAACATATCATCCACATACAAGACTAGATAAACAACACAGTCACCAATTAATTTAAAATACACATAGTGATCTGTTTTGCTTCTCGTGGAGCCAAGTCCTCGTATAAATGTACCAAATTTCCAATACCACATCCTTGGTGACTATTTTAACACATACAAATACTTTTCTAGCTTGCATACCAATTCTTTCTTACCCTTCACCGAAAAGCCTTCAGGTTTCTTCATGCAAGTCTCTTCTTCCAGATCCCCATGAAGAAATGTTATCTTCACATCTATCTATTCTACCACAAAATCAAAAAGTGGCAGGAAGAGATAAAAGTAATATAATAGAAGATACGTTGGAATTAGGAGAAAAATATCACCAAAATAAATTCTCGGCACCTAGGAATAACCTTTTGCTACCAACTGAGATTTATATTACTCCACCTTGCCTTCTACATTCATCTTCTTCTTAAAAAACCATTCACTGCTAATGGGTTTCCTTCCAGTGGACAACTCCACCAGATCCCAAGCCTCATTTTTGTGCAAAGATGTCATTTCATCAACCATGTTCTCTTTCCAGAGTTTTCCATTCTCTGAATCTACTACTTCCCTCATAGTTGTGGGATCATCATCAGTAATAGATAACTAAAAATTTGAACAGAAATAACATGGACTAAACCTTTCTAGCTACCTTCTTTCTCGAACTAAGCTTCTCACAACTGGAGTTTGTGGCTCTTCATCTTTTGATTCCTCTTCTGCTGTATAGTTTGATTCTTCCTCCTTTAGCTCAAACTATATCTTCTCAGATTACTTTGGTAGGACTTCATGTTTAATAACATCTTTCACCTCTCTAAAAACCAAATCTTGGCTATAAACAACTGTTACAGATCCATTTGGACACATCAATCCCATCATCCATATCAGTGTTTTAGGGATCATCAAACCCTAATTTCAGTTGCTACATGCCCTAAACAAGTCACCCCATTGAATGCCTCCTTCCCGGACAGTTTCATGACATGAAGACATCCAGAAATGGCCTCTAGAGGGACCAGCACAAGTAGGCCCATGTAAGGGTGCACTGCAGAGTAGTTAATTCCATGCCAGGGTGCTTTGCAGAGCACTTAGGTTTCCTTTCACCTCCGCTGGGCAAGTTTGAGCGAAATTCACATACAGTTTGGGGAATATTCTTATATTTTGGAGTCATCCAGAAGGTTCCCTCACTTATCAATTCCTATGAGCTCGAAAATGGATGAGGAATGAGTTAAGATGCATCCTATCCTATCATCCCTTCCTCCATGGAACTAATTCTATGTATGTAAGCCCATTCAATACCACCATTTATGACAAAACCTCCTTCATATCCCTATAAATTGACCACTCATCTAAGTGATCAGGGGCTGGATTATGTTGAATTGTAAGGAGATAATGTTGCTATGAGAATTGGCTTTGAAGCAAATATTGTAATGCTACAAGTTTGTCATGCTTTTGATGTGATGTGGATGGGATCCAAGCTGGAGGAATGACTTTGAATCAGACACAATGGTTGTAATTCCTTCCTCTATTCAATAAAGTATTTGAATCTTTCTCCCATATGTTTTTATTGTCTTATAATGCTTATATGTGTGAAATGTATTTGATTCCATTCACTTATATTCAATAAATCTTTTTCTTTGATCGATTCTTTTTTTCTGTTTGTGTTTACAGGTACTTCTCAAGCATATTAAGTATGGGAAGGAGAGATAGGATCGATACAAAGGAAACAAGAGGAAAGCGGAACTACAAGTAGGTATTCTCATCTTCTCATCTTATCTATTGCTTATGAGAAAAGACTAAAATAATTTAAATTGTTTTTCAAGATATGGCTACTTATCTAGGGAATTAGTATTTATCCGTAGATACCAAATGCTCCAAAAAAAATTGGTGACTCTACTGGGGAAATATCACCTTTCCTAGTAGCTTATCCACCTCTTATGACATCCTTGCAGAGCCTACTTCTATTCATTGATTGTATTTAAGCTCTTTTGCATTGAAAATTTGGTCAAAACTGTGTCAAATTGCCTTTTGAAATGGATCACTGTCACCAGCTCAAGCTTGTGAGGGACACAGTGCGCTGCAGAGCACCCTTGGCTTAGGGACAATGCTCTGAAGTGCATTGTCTCTGATTTAGGGCTGCATTGATCCTCCTAGGGTCAGTTTCCCACCTTTGGAATGTGTCTTTGCCAACTTTTATGTGTTTGTTTGCTTGCTGATTAATCATGAATGTCATGTCTCAAAGAACAAGTTTCTATCTCCTTGTCTAGCCCTACTTTGTCTTGATTGATTAATGTTTCTTAAATGTTTTCTTTTGCATTATCGGTCTGTTAACACCCAGGTTGTTCCCTTTGACTCCCAAGGGAATATGGCCGGGGTAACCACTAACCAATCTTTGGATTACAGCTTCTAGCCCAACTGTAATCAGAGAGGGCTCTCTCTTTGAGGTTTGTCTCTGTTTTGTGGAGATTTTAGGCTAGTTATGAAGTAGGGGTTTTGGTTTATGTTTGGTTGGAAGGATGTCTTTCTGTACCTAAAATGGGAATCTGCAGATAAGGTTAGTCCATTGGGCAATGGAGTCTGTAGCTACTGGTTGTTGAAATCTTGAGTTTGAGCAGCTGGAATTATAGGGCCATTTAAATACTTTATGAAACAAACTTGAAATTATGATGGTGGAATGTGAACAACCAGTGAAAAGCAGTTAATAATTTTCCACTAAGCTGAGGTGTGGGAAAGAGGTATATTCCTCAGGAGCAAACTTGAATTCCTGAACCAATAATCACTGTGAAAGATATAGCATGAAAGGGTAGCAATTAAGAATTACACCTTTATTACTATAATTGAAGAAAAACACTTAAAATAGCTTAGATTGAGTTCAGGGTAATCTGTGATTAAGTCCTGGAACTATTCTTTTTCCTTGCCATTAACTGTAAAGAACAAAAACATGAAAGAGATATGAAAAGATGATAAAACACGTAAACAAAGAGTTGTAAGGAAAACTTATTGTGCCATGAAATACACAGGAATCCTGTAACATTCAGCTAAACACCACAATGCATCAAACAACACAGAGCTTTAGGAATTCCACCGCTTTTGTATTACTTCTCTGAGAATTTATAGTCAAAGAACTCTATCAAAGATCTCAATTACATCCAACATCCAACCCCTACTATCTCATGCGAGGGGGAATATATAGAAGTGTTTCATACAAAATATCTCAGGCATTGAGTCATCTGAGAAATAAAATATCTTTATTAA
>APFE030113353.1:3819-18617 GCA_000404065.3 Pinus taeda | reverse complement strand
ATATAATCAGATAAAGATTGCACCCCAGGATCAGGACAAAACCACTTTTACTAGCCCTTGGGGGACCTTTGCTTATAGGGTTCTTCCATTTGGGCTATGTAATGCCCCAGCAACATTTCAAAGAGAGGTGATAGGGATATTTTCTGATATGATAAATGATTCCTTAGAAATATTCATGGATGACTTTACTCCTTATGGCACAACCTTTGAGGATTCCCTACAAAACCTTGAAAAAGTACTTAAGCAATGTATAGAAGCACATCTTGCCTTAAGTACTGAAAAATGTCATATGATGATGAATGAAGGTATTGTATTGGGTCACTTCGTTTCATTTTTAGGAATTCAATTCGATCCAACTAAAATACAAGTAATTTTGTCCCTCCCTATCCCCAAAACCCAAACTGACGTGAGAAGTTTCTTAGGACATGCCGGGTATTATAGAAGATTTATCAAGAACTTTTCTAAGATAACTTCTCCTCTGTTTGTGTTACTAATGAAAAATGTTGAATTTAAGTGGACTGATGATTGTGAAAAAGCATTCAATGAACTTAAACATTAGTTGTCTACAACTCCCATTTTGAGAGGACCTGATTGGGCACTCCCCTTTCATATATCCTCTGATGCCTCAGACATTGCCATTGGAGCCGTCCTGGAACAGGAAGAAAACAATCTTCCCTATGCCATTTATTTTATTAGTAAAAACATGACTCCCGCAGAACTTAATTATACAGTTACTGAGAAAGAATTCCTAGTAGTTATTTATGCTATCAATAAATTTTGGCATTACATTACTGGTTATACTACTTTTGTGCATAATGACCACTCAGCCATTAAATACTTAATGAACAAATCAGTTACAAATGCTCGAGTCACCAGATGGTTACTGTTATTACAAGAATTTGATATCACAATTGTAGATCGACCAGGAAAAGAAAATGTAGTTGCTGATTTCCTTTCTCGGATAAAAACTAATGAAAATGTTCCAGTAGATGATTCTTTTCCCGATGAGTATTTATTTGCAGTATATGCTCACTCACCTTGGTATGCAAACATTGCTAACTACTTAGTTGCAGGAAAATTACCATCACACCTATCGCATAGAGAAAAAAGGAAAATTATTCAGCAGAGCGCTAGGTACAGCTGGATAAGCGGCTGTCTGTTTCACACAGGACTCGATCAGGAGATCCGGAGATGCATTGGTGAAGATCAAATTTATGATGTATTGAAAGCTTGCCACGATGGCCCTTATGGAGGACATTTCGCGGACAAAAGAACAACACACAAGGTTCTCAGGATGGGATACTACTGGCCCCCAATCTTCAAAGATGCAAAGAAATATGTCAGGGCCTGCGATAGCTGTCAAAGAATGGGCTAGCCTAATCACAGGGATGAAATGCCACTCAATCCCCAGGTAATTCGTGAACCATTTGAAAGATGGGCACTAGATTTTATAGGTCCCATTAATCCTCCATCGAATCAAAGAGTCTACATACTAGTATGCATGGATTACATGACTAAGTGGGTAGAGGCTAAGGCACTCATCAAAGCTAATGAAGAATCAGTATTAGCATTTTTATTTGAAGAAATCTTCATTAGGTTTGGACTACCTAGGGAACTAGTCACTGATGGAGGACCCCCTTTTAACTCTCATGGCTTCAAAGACACATTGCAGAAATACCATATTAAGCATAAAATAACCACACCTTATCACCCCCAGTCAAATGGGTAGGTGGAAAGCACCAACAAAGTCATAGAAGCTATTCTGACAAAAACAATAAAGGAAAATAGGAGGGACTGGTTTCAAAAGTTGCCTGAAGCACTATGGGCTTATAGAACCACTTGGAGGAATACCACGGGCTTTTCACCCTATGAGTTAGTTTTTGGTAAAAATGTTGTTTTCCCTTTGGAGTTTGAAATCAAAACTTTAGGAAATGCTTTAGCTGTTAACCTTGATTTGACTGATGCACAGACAGCCAGGTTGCAGCAGCTTCAGGAGCTAGACGAGAAAAGATTGGATGCCATCCATCAAACAACCATGATTCAGCAACAAAGAACCAGATGGCATGACAAAACTATTAAGCAAAAGCAGTTCCAGAAAGGTAACTAGGCTTTACTCTATGACTCCCGTTTCGAGAATTTCCAAGGTAAATTAAGAACAAGGTGGCCAGGACCTTATGAAATAGATGTTGTTTTTCCAAACGAAACAGTCAGACTCTTAACAATTGATGATAATAGAACACTGTTATTAGTGAATGGTACCGACTCCGTCCATATTAGCAGCCTGTTTCTAAAGAGGATTTCAAAGCTACCTGCATGGCAGAATTACATTATGTTTTTTGGGGGAACTTGCTGCCCCTCAAGGCACTTCAATTTCTGTTCATTTATTTATTTTTAGATTATATTTCTTAACTAATAATCCCTGCCAAGGGTTGCCATTTTACAATTAATTGTTTTGCAGAACTTACTTTCAGAGGATGGCTAAGAATAAAAATTCTAAAAGAATCACTTTGCAACTTGGGAACATTTTTCGGACCATAAATTAAGTTTTACATCAATTCCTATTGCTGCAACACCATTCCCTGTTGCTGCAACACCATTTCCCGTTGCTGCAACACCACTTCCCGTTGCCGCAACACCACTTTCCGTCAATATGACACCATTTCCCCATTGCTGCAACACCACTTTCCGTCAATATGACACCATTTCCTCGTTGCTGCAACACCACTTTCCGTCAATATGATACAATTTCCCCGTTGCTGCAACACCACTTTCCGTCAATACGACATCATTTCTTCATTGCCGCAACACCACTTCCCGTGGCTGCAGCACGAGCTTATGTTCCAGCAACATCACTTTTCAATACTGCAATACCAGTTCCAGCACTTAATGAATTATCATTCTGATAGAACATACGATGCTTCATTAAAAGGACCAGTCATACACTCTAATAATTACACTTCGTCACTACTACTTCCTGTCAGATCGCTTGTGTTTTCACGATTGAAAACCCGTCGAAATTATGATTAAGCTAGCAAAAGACAAGATAAGACTTTTTGCATGTGACTAAAGGTAAAAGTAAAGGTATGCATGTTTAAGTGTGAATATTAAATTATAGTTAATGCTGAGATGTGATACGACTGCCGAAATCATTATACTGCCAATCAGATCATTCAACCGTAGATTTGGGGGGATTACCAAAATATCGTAATTATTCCATAACACGTCAATCGCCGCCACCCTTACTCCTCGCCGTAATATCTAAAACTCACCTCGCCGTGGCATATCCTCATTTGTAACGGTTTGCTCTGTCTCAAACTCGGTAACTAGGCCCTGCATTGTGTATTTTTGCCAGATCAGCAGCTATGGGGGGAAATGTGATCACATATGAACCTGGCACAACAGCGCTACTGGAACTCTACCCCGAGATTTACCAAATTTTCCTGCAAGCAGGATGGGTAGACTACTTTAGAAGACTCTCGGATTTCAACACATAGCAGGTGTTGGAGTTCGCATGCAACTTAAGAGAAGGATTTTCTATAGTCCAGGGAGTACATATTCTGGTAACAGAGGAAGACGTAGCCCAAGTTTCCGACTTACCGACCAACGGTAGACACTGGTTTAGCAGGAAACATGTGATTTTGAATGCGCAACAAGGCTTCTTCCTACCAGGCGAGCACGTAGAAGCCAAAGGCAGAGGAGTCGCACTTCAGTCATTGCCTCCACCATGGTCAAAGGTCACGGAGTTTGTCAAGCAATATTTAACTTGCGAAGGTCGTTACCAGGTAATTTACCAACACGAATTTTTTTTTTTAAATCATTTGAGGCATCGTCAATTGATAAATATGCCTTATTATCTATTGGGTTGTTTGAAAAATATGTCACATTATACTGAAAAAGTGAAGCATCCGACCCTTTCCCTGAAACACCACTAGTTAGCCCAACTCTTAATAAATAGAGGCTTTGCTCTAAATCATCCACCCCCCGTCATTAATCCTCCCCAGCAAATAGAAGAAGATCCTCAATAGGAAGAGGAAGTTCCCCAACAACCAGAGAAAATACCCCAGGAAGTTCCCCAACAACCAGAGCAAATACCCCAGGAAATTCCACTGCAATTAGTAGCAGAAACACCCCTGCAGAGGACCCCATCTCCCATGAAGCTCAACCATCTACCCCCATGCTTCATATTTCCACTGATGACTTTGATGATAACACTCCTATCATTTTTATTAAAAGGAAAAAGTAGCAGAAAACTGAAACTCCACAAAAAAGGAGAAGAACCAGGGCTTCGATCAAAGCAGCTACTATTCCCGATAGTCCCCCTAGTCTGAAGGAAGGGGCCGAAAAATAAAAATTACTGATTTTCCCGCCTCCTTAAAGAGGCAGCGAAAACAATCAACTGCAGCAGTTAAACCCACCAGCCCTGTGATTCTCAATTCTCCACCCATCACCCTAACACCCCGCATTCCAATAATCCCGGAGCAGTTCCTTTCCTCACCCTCTAGGGCTGAGATGCAGAGTGTTGACAGTTTTTTAACATCATTTTCTGAGGCAGCTGCTACACAAGAATCAGCTGCCGAAAAATCTAAAGAAGACACCCAAGGTGATATTGGGCAAGCGCCTGTTACACAAGAACCAGCCACTGACCCAACAGGTGACACACAAGAACCACCTGTTGGGGATGCCAATTACCAAATGGATGCGGAAAAACAATCCCTTGCTCCGTTAGAGCCTACGGATACACAAGCTCCGCCTACCGTAGCCTCCCTGCAGGAAGAAATTGAGTTTTTAAAATCTCAAATGAAGGATTATCAGCAGGAGATAATAATGGTTAAGGAAGCCTACTAGAATGAATATAATCTCCACTTCTTAGCACGGGTAGTGTCTGTAACAGAAAAGAGTCAATACAATGAGTATATGTGCAGTGAGTGTGGTGAACTGTACACTCAAGCAGGATATAAGGTAGTCCAGGTTCCAATGACAGAAGCTAATCCACAACCCTCTGCCACTAGAATCAAAATAGAGCAACCTACTGTGGTAGTCAAAACAGAACAACCTGCTGCTATTATTAAAATAGAACAACCTGTTGTTACACAAGAACCAGCAGGAATGGCAGCAGAAGAAATGCAACAACCTGTTGTCACACAAGAACAAGCAGGAGTTGCAGGAGCAGAAACAGGACAACCTGCTGTTACACAAGAACCAGCAGGAGAAACAAAGCAACCTGCTGTCACAGAAGAACCAGCAGGAGTTGCAGGAGAAGAAATAGAACAACTTGCTGCTACACAAGAACCAGCAGACTTTCTAAGAATTGTAAAAGAAGAAACAGAGCATCCTGCTGTCACACAAGAACCAACAGGTTTTTCAAGAGTTGTGGAGGAAGATATAGAACCACCGCAGGCCACCCAAACTACTACAGAACAAAGATCCTTTTCTGACGCTTATGCACAGACTCAACTCCCCTGTGTCAGTGACGTTTATGCACAGAGTGAACCCCCTTGTGTCAGTGATTCTCACATGGAGACCTCTAGTTTTCAACAACTAAAGGACACATGGAGAATAGAATACGAGCTTTCACAAGGGAAGGCATTCTAACAACAAAATTCAACCTGGTTCAGCTATGCATACAGAAATTGGGATGTACTGGAACAATCTAGAGCTCAACATAAAGAAAATAAGGAGGTAAAATCTAGGTTGTCCCGTGCCTTCGATTTGGTTCAGAGGGTACTGGCTACAAGAAAAACCTCTTTCAACTATGTAGTATTCTTGAGAGAATGGTTGGTGCTCTTGCAAATAAAAGCAATTAGATATGGAAGACCATACCAAGTTGATACACCTGATCGATTTATTGAAACATTCAAATAAGCATCACATAATGATCAAAACTTGCTCTATGAACTCTATCTTCACAATGAGGCCATGCCT
Organism: Pinus taeda; assembly: GCA_000404065.3. NCBI lineage: Eukaryota > Viridiplantae > Streptophyta > Pinopsida > Pinales > Pinaceae > Pinus > Pinus taeda. The sequence continues at coordinate 12,695 of APFE030113353.1, read as the reverse complement.
GAAGATAGAGCGATGAATATACTCCCTATTGTTGGTGATGTCCAAATAAGAGCCTTCATCTCTTTTCTATCTAATCAATTAACTTGGAAAAATGCCTATATGTCAGCAGAGCATAATGAGCACAACTGCCTCCTTTGGATTCGAAATGAACCACAGAATGCAACTACCTTCATTGCACAGCATCGGAAAAATATAAGTAATCCAAAGTTGGCTGATCATATGAAGAAGCTACAGGCAACGGTCTTGCAGGACTGTCAGCATTATGTAAAAACAAAAGGGGCACTAGCCATCGAAGCAAACAAGTTATTTTGGGAACATTGTCCCAATGAGAGACAGGAATATCATCCTTACAATCCCCTCAATCTTCAGGTAGCAATTTCACGCATACCTTATTATGTCAAATCTATGGAAAACTGTGCTGAGAGGTGGATTGGCTACCATTTTCATTTCCCTCTCTTGTGGTTACCTGGTCAGCAATATAAGGCTCATTACAAACTGACCAAGAAGGAGGAGGTAGCAGTATGGCAACAATTACATAGTGTCCAGGGATTCAGAAGCAGGTCTGATAAAACCTTCTTTAGCTACTGTATCAACAACTTACACTGTTCATCCCATTACTCCGACTCAGATTCAGAGTAAACGTTGCATGAGGACATGCAACCCTTTCAGTTGGGGGGGATGTTAGGACTCCATACTGTCCACTTTTGACCTGATATTTTGTTATGATATTTCCCTTTTTAGCCCATAAGTAGAAACCCTTGATATCATTTTTGACCTCATCATTCCAAGGTATGAAGCAACTCTCCTCATTTGCTATATGTTTAATTATTCAACACATATTCATGTTATCTTTACAATTAATATTTGGAAATTGGCTAAGTCGCTGACAATTGATTGGAACTGTTCAAAGTCCACAGAATCGTAATTCAAAGTTGCTGCAACACCAGAAACAACAACTGACTAAAGCAGGAAAAGTCTTAATTTGCAAAGGATGAAACAGTAACCGTCTGAAGCTGGCAGAACTATACTTGGCCGATGATGATATAGCACGATCAGCCAAGTTTAGTCGCAGATTCCGGAACACCAGGAACAACATGAAGAGCTTTAAGGAACAGTTGAGATTTACCAAATCAAAAACAACAGCGGAATAGCCAAGGATAGCACAAGGACCCCGAGGAGATAGACGAAGACTATCAGTTTTGCAACAGCAAAAGGACCCAATTAAACAAAGGATGACAAAGATATACATTGTTGTAACAGTATGCTGTAATAGGAATTAATTTCCTATTTTTGTACAGAAGAATCAAACTGAATGAATAATGACAATCTATTGTAATAGATGTCTCCTCTATAAAGAGGAGACATCTACAGTTGAAAGCTAGCAAGTTATAACAGGAGTATTGTAGTGCAGAGAGTGGGAACCTCTGTTGTAATTGAACTTTTTGGCAAATGAATAAAGCATTGTTCTGAGCATTTTAACTTAGCATCTGTGTTCAGGGGAATCTTGTGAGAGGGACAGGGACCACCTTCTTCACAAGATTCACCCATTTCTTTCCTGTTAAGTGTGTGTGTGTGTGATTTTTGTACATTTTTAGCCTTGCTTTTGATATTTCCTTTTTTCTGATACGTTGTTCCCTTGATCGATTGGCGCTGTGAGAAGTGTGTCACCAGTGATTAGGATTTTCAGTGTGTATTGGCGACTGGTCACAGAGGCAGGTGTTCAAAATCCTTATTCTGAGGACAGGGTCCTGGTCCTCTATTAGAAACAGCCACCATTTCTTTCTGCAAATTTATTATCATTAATCAATTTCATTTCATTTCTGCAATAGCTTATGACTGCTGTAACACGGAGTAAGAGTTTGATAGGAAATAAATCTGTTTGTACTACAACCTTTAATGTTTTTAGAATTAAGTGCATATAGTACGAGGTCACCTTTGAAACAAAAGGACTTTCCCGGGTTGACAATTTAATGTGGTACTCGACTGTTTAATCAATAAACAATTCGAGCAGCCAACAGTAAGCTTGCATAACATGTATGATCACATGTCTTCTTAATTAATCATTATGTGATTTGACTGCCACAATGTCCCTGCCATATCTTTCGTCTTCAATGACAAACGATCCAATGATTCCTTCATAACTGATCTCCGTTTTAAACTCCATAAACTTGTACTTAACCGGACTTCTACATCTACACCTACTAACGTTTAGATTAATGACATGACCTGTCTATATACGACTCTTCAAACCCTGATTTTTCATTTATTACATGCCAACTGTTAAGTTTTTCTTTCATATTTATACAACCACTTTGTGCATATAGCCACTCTATTTCCATATACTTATGCATACAGTCACTCTGTTTCCACACATTTTGCGTATACAACTACTTTGTTTCCATATATTCTGTATATACAGTTGTTTTATTTCATATTGATAGTCATTCTACTTCCATATACTCTGTCATCTCATTTCAATATCCGCAGTTGTTTTGTTTCTATATACCCAGTTGCTCCATTTTCATATACATAGTCCTCTTTATGCAATCATTCCATTTCTGAGACACTATGAGTAATTTTGAAGAGTAGCCAAGAACAGAGGTTATGGGGCTTATTGTTAAAACTGAACCCATAGGGGTAAAATACATGGAGGGTTATCCACAACTGAAGGGAATGTTACAAAAGGTTGGTTGGTTGTGTTTTATTGAAAAATTCAACTGTTACCATAAGGAAATCGCTAAATCCTTTGCCAGGTCATTTGATGGAATGGAAGTGGAAATAGGTGACATCAAAATTGTAGTTACCGAGTCCTTCATAGCTAAAGCAAAAAAACTCCCAAGGCTAGGAGAAAGGTGGTTTAAGAAAAAAGAGTTTCATGATGAATCTTGGAAGGTCATTCTTAAAAATCCAGGTATGGACGTTTCAGTTTTTAGAAAAGGGATTCCAATTTCTGTACTCAAAAACAATGGAGTAGAATGTTGTTAATACTGCAAAAATTTATTACATGTGAAGGGAGGTTTGGATCTATATATGTGTATCATATATGACTGTTAATGAATTTTCTAGAGAATGGAACCCTCAATATTCCCTTTTTCCTTTTCAATAGTCCCAGAAGAATGGCAACCAATGTTCAAAAGAAAGTTGAATCAATAGATACCACTCTATATCACCATCGACTAGTGAACATTTTAGTTGAATTTCATTTGATATGTGTATTGGATACATGGGAGGTCTTTCTTGTAAGGAATTTATTCCAAGATGCTCCAGCTTTGTTTGAGGGAAGTCCTGTTAAAAGAAGTCGGAGAAAGAAGACTAATCTCACCATTCAAAACACCCCGAAAACTTCAACATAGAAAAATGATGAAGAAGAACCAATATCTAAGAAATTATCAAAGATCATAAAGCAGACTAAGTAGAGGAGTAAAATGAAAGAAAAGGTTGAAGAAATCTACAGGGTTATTCTTGAACCTTCATCACCTAAAGAGGATGAACAACTGATTTCTAAAATACTAACCAAGATCAAGGAACCGATCAAGAAAGATAAGGAGAATGGAAGGAGGAAAAATGATACAAAAGAAGAAACCATAGGCTTCCAAAATTTGAGGAGGAGTTATAGACTCTGGGGCAAAGTGAAGAAGGTGAAATCAAAATAGGCCTAGTTTATAAGTTTAGAGAAAGAAACTCCAGCTCAGCCCCCTGACAATGTTCCATATGATAAAAGTCCACAAAACTCTCCTCCAAAAAACTTTCAAGGTAGCCCAAGTAGAGCTTCTCTGGGCATTGATCCAATACAACAACAAATCTATGACTACATAAAGTCATTATAGAAAAAGAGTACATCAATAGACCAAGGGACTTCAGCTAATCTAGAGCAGCCTATTACCTCACAAGAAACTTTAACTATCTCCCTCAAACAAGAGATCTTTGAGCTAGAAATTCTGAACATGCACATCCAAAGAGAAAATGAAGCCTTAAAGGAATAGAATAAGATGTATAGAGCTATTCATGACAACACTATGCTTCACTTGGGTTTATGGTACAAAAAGAACAAGGAACTAAAAGGGAAGAATAAGAAGCTAAACAGGGCACTTATTAACCTCAAGTACAGATTTCTCATGAGGAAGCCAAGGATGGAAGTTGGTGAAAAGAAAAGAAAGAAGAGGAAGTTGGATGTGTTGGCTAAATTATCAGAACAAATGTAGTAGGAGGAGGAAGTTCACAATTTTGATTGCATGGGGACATGCAATAGTCTTGCAGTGGGGGTATGTTGAGTCTCAAAACTACCCTTTCCTTAGCAACTTTTCTCATCCCTTCTTCTTTGTTTTTCCATGAAGAAATGCATTCCTACCATCAATGACCAGTATACATTGCCTTAAGGAGAACATTTCAGTGATTTATATGTTATAATTTTAATTTTGTTGTTTGAATAAGTTTTTTTCTTTTAGCTACGGAACACAACCTATTCTGCAACTAATTGGCTATTCCATAGCTACTTCCATGATTTTACAGGTTCTAGGTGTCAGAAGGTGAAAATAACTACATGGGTAGGTTGGAAAACATCATGACATGGATCGTGTCCTATTCACCTAGCCCAGGTTGACAAGGAAGATGGTACAAGACTTCGGTCAAAGGAGAAGTCAAATATAGAGACCTAAGGAAAACATGACTCTATTTTGTACACGTTTCACAGTGATGGGATCCGAAACAACTTCCTGAACCCATAGACTTCAACAACCATCTGTGCAACCAGATCCAATAGCCATCACCTTAGATTTATGTCTCCACAACCAAGGAAGAGAATTACATGTGCCTATCTGCTATGTTTTTTTGACTATAGCTTATTTTTCTCCGTAAACAGTTGTGTAATTTCTCTATAAATAGTGGTGGGAAGAACATAGAACCAGCTCATGCTACTGCTCTATAATTTTGAAAACTCATTTACTGTGTTTTTTTTAATATGAAGTCCGCAAGTTTAATGGATATCTGAAAGCACTTTTTTTTAGTTTTGATTAAGTAATCATAACCTGAGAAACTGTAGAGGACTCCTGCACTAACTAAGGTTTCATTTCATTTTGTTTTGTCTTTTATAGTTAAACTGTAAATTCATCGTTTCTTCCATAATGTTTATAACCATTTACTAACCTTGTTTATAATGTAGTCTTTATCATTTTCTTACTAATGCAAAATAGCTTCTTTCAGTACATAATAATTCTTTTTATTTAATTTCTTTCTAGTTTCTTATAAGTAGTTAGAAGTTGAATTCAGTAGTGTAGAGTAGTTTGTTTCATTAGTCTTTAGGTTTTCAATTAAACTAATCAATGCCATTACTATTCTTTCCATTTTATTACTAGTTTAGTGACTCGTGGTGTAGGTGAATGTTTCTAAAAAGCCTTTCTAGTTGATGATTCATCTTAAACTAAGTGGTTGAATACTTCATTTATGTAATGAGTCTTTTCTGCATTTTTGCATTTATCTTCTCTTAATGAAGTACATAATTCCTCAAAATGTCATCCCAAGGAGGTTTGTCTTCCAAAAAATAGAGGCAGAGTAACTAGGTAGTTCATTTAGTTTTACTGCAATTTCACTTTCAGTTTTTCATTAAGTTTTGTTTCTGCAATAGACTAAACAGTAGTTGTAATCTCACTTTTAGTTTCAGTATTTCATTTTATCTTTGCTTCCATAATAGATAGTTGCAATTTCACTTTCAGTTTTAATATTTCATTTAGTCTTGTTTCTATGATTGATTAGACAGTAGTTGCAATTTTACTTTTAAGTTCTTTTAGTTCATGATTTGGAAACAATGATAAGAGTAGAAATAGAAACTCTGTTTTCATTTCTTGATTTAACTTTACTTCCAAATCTTGCTTAAATCACTTTTAGTCCTCATTTCATTTCTTTAGATTCTTAGCCAAAGTAGATTTAAGATTTTGTTAAGTACATTGTAAATCATTAGGGATTAAAGGATCAAAATCCCCAAAACAACACAAAACTAAAAAACACTGAAGTAAGAAGGGTCATCTAGCATATATAGTGCACTCCACTTCATCAGTTTACGATACTCAGATTGATAATTTATGTAGAACAATTTAGGACACTAAATTGACAAAATAATAATATCCAACATGAGGTTCGCCTTTGGGAATCAAATTCATTAGAGAAGGCATTCAGGTTGGTAAGAAAAATGGAAATCAAAATTATGGCAACAAGGAAGCCTACCACTCACAATCATAAAGATGGAAGTGTTGCTTCCCTTATCCATCCACAACCTACAAGGTTGACACCACAACAATTGGAAGAAAAAAGAGCAAAAGGGATTTGTTATAGTTGTGGTAGAAAATACACTAAAGGTCATAAGTGTGCCGAGAAGAAATTATTTTACATATATTGTCAAGAGGAGGAAGAAAAGGAACAAGAAACGTCAAAAGAAGAGGATATACACTAGGAAAAAACCCTAGAAAAAGAAGAAATGAATCCGACCATATATTGTAATGCATTGGCTGGAATTACCACTCCTCAAACTATCAAGATAGAAGGGCATATCAAGAAGAAAAAGGTAATAGTTGTTGATTGATTCGGGAAGTAACCATAATTTTATTCATTATAAGATAGCCAAAGAATTGAATTGCTTCCTATATCCAGCACCAGAGTGTCAAGTGATGGTTGCAAGTGGAGAAACCATAAATTTCTCAGGAAAGTGCCATAATATCAAGCTATCCATGGGAGAATATGTATTGAATAGCCCAATGCTTTCCATTCCAATGGGTGGTGCTGATGTTGTACTAGGAGTCCAATGGCTACAATCCCTGGGTACAATAACTTTTACTTTTCTAGAACTTTTCATGAAATTCCCTTCAGAAGGAAAGGAAATTGAATTAAGGGGTATCATATGGATTTCAAGAAAGATAATTAGCTCTAATGGAATGACAAAGCTTCTAAAGAAATAACAACAAGGCATAATTGCACAGTTATGTTCACTAGAGGTTCCCACATCGAAATCATCCATTTCTCTAGATCTCCGAAAAGTCTTGGACAATCATTCCAAGGTATTTGAGACTTCCAATGGTCTCCCACCTATTCGTGATCATGATCATGCTATCAATTTTATTCTAGGAAGTGTTCCGCCAAACATTAGCCCTTATAGATATCCCTATGTCCAAAAGAGTGAAATTGAACGTATGGTTGCAGAAATGCTAGAGGCCGGTATAATTCAACCTAGTCAAAGTTCTTTCTCTGCTCTAGTAGTATTGGTTCACAAGAAGGATGGATCATGGCGCATGTGTCCAAATTATAAGGAGCTCAACAAGATCACTACTAAAGATAAATTTCCCATTCTTGTCATTGATGAATTATTGGATGAATTTCATGGATCAATTTACTTCACCAAGTTGGATCTTCGTTCAGGATATCATCAAATCATAATGAAGACTAAAGACTATCCAAAAACAACGTTTAGAACTCATGAGGATCATTATGAATTTTTGGTCATGCCTTTTGGCCTTACTAATGCACCTTCTACATTTCAAGGTTTGACGAATTCCATTTTCAAACCCTTAGAAAATTTGTGTTAGTATTTTTTGATGATATACTAATCTACAACAAGTCTTGGAAGGATCATGTCCAACATGTTCACATGGTGCTCAAACTATTGGAGGAGAAACAATTATATGTAAAAATATCCAAATGTTTCTTTGGAGTACAAGAGGTGGAATATCTGGGTCATATCGTATCTCATGAAAGTGTTAAGGTAGACCTTAGCAAAATTAAAACCATTAAGGAATGGAAAATCCCCACATCCATAAAGCAGCTACGGGGATTTCTCAGGTTGACAGGGTATTATCACAAGTTTGTTAAGAATTATGGGAGAATAGCAGCACCTCTAACAACATTATTGAAGAAATATACATTCTCATGGACTCTAGAAGCAACGAAGGCCTTTGAACATCTTAAAGAGGCAATGTGCCAAGCACGAGTCTTAGCTACATCAGACTTCACAAAAACCTTTATTGTGGAATGTGATGCCTCAGGAATTGGAATTTGTGCTATTTTAATGCAAGAAAAAAGACCCATTTCTTTTGAAAGTCATTCAGTCAAAGGAAAGTATTTAAACAAATCTATTTATGAGGAGGAAATGCTGGCAATACTACATGCACTTAATAAATGGTGACCCTACCTAATGGGAAGACACTTCAAGGTAAAAACAGATCATGATAGTCTTAAATACTTTTTGGAACAAATATTAGCTTCAAAAGAGCAGCAAAAATGGGTCACAAAGATGTTGGGCTATGAATTTGAAATCATCTACAAAAAAGGGAAGAAAAATGTTGTGGTAGATGGACTCTCAGAAAGGATGAGGATTTGGAAGAATTTCTTTGCGCCATTTTTATTATCGAACTAGATTGGATAAATGAAGCAAGGAATGAATGGAAGAATGACAAGGAAGTGTGGGCACTCATTCAAAATATACAACAAGACCCTAGTACATCTGATACATTTAGTTGGAAAAAATATTTGCTATGGTACAAGGATCGGTTATACCTATGTAAGAATTCCTAACTCAAGCAAAATATTCTTAGGGAATTGCACACCTCTTTCTTAGGAGGGCACTCAGGATTTCTAAAGACCTACCACAACGTTAAGAAGGATTTTTTTAGGGATGGCCTTAAATCAGATATTCAAAATATTGCGGTGGAATGTTTGGCTTGCCAACAAAATAATGTTGAAACAATTAAGACCCCATGACTATTACAACCCTTATCCATTCCAAGCTAATGTTGGGAGGTGGTTTCAATGGATTTTATCACATGTTTACCCAAGTCCAAAGGAAAGAGTGTTATCATGGTGGTAGTTGACAGACTTACCAAGTATGCACACTTTTG
>APFE030113345.1:41876-62136 GCA_000404065.3 Pinus taeda | reverse complement strand
CCCAGGGAACCGAAAGAAAAGGATGATGAATCAATGCCTGATGTAGAAGAACCCATGGATCCGATTGATCCTCATCCATATGAGCCTTCCTCTTCGAGAAAGAGGCCTTCATGGCTTAGGGGGTTACTTGATGATGCTGAAGGACATGCTGCACCCTGAGGAACCTTCTGTCAAAGTAAGAAACTTAACAGGTATCAGGGATACCTGATCATCATGAGCACGATCATACAAAATGAGCCTTCATCATTCTCAGATGTCGTCAAGCATTAACTATGGAAGGATGCTATGACCATAGAATATGAGTCTATTATGGAGAATGATGTCTGGGAAGTAGTTCCCAGACCTTGGACAAGACAATTGTTACTTCAAAATGGCTTTACAAGATAAAGCATGCAGCAAATGGAAGTATGGAAAAGTATAAGGTTCATTTTGTTGCTTGTGGTTTATCCCAGAAGGAAGGTATAGACTGATATTTTCACCTGTTGCCAGATATACGACCATCCGCTTGATCATAGCCCTTGTGGCTTCACAAGGATGGAACCTGCATCAGATGGATGTCAAGACCGCGTTCTTGCATGGTTCGATCAAAGAAGAGGTCTATGTGGAGCAACCCGAAGGATTTGAGATTTATGATCGAAAATCTCATGTATGCAGGTTGAAGAAGGCTCTTTATGGGTTGAAGCAAGCACCCCGAACATGGTATGAGAGGATCGACTGCTACTTGATGAAGTTGGGATTTACTAGGAGTGAAGCCGATCCTAACCTTTACTTTAAGGTTGAGAATGATAAATTTCTGATACTGGTTTTATATGTGGATGACCTCTTTCTAACAGGTACACACCCTCTCATTCAAAAATGTAAGAGGGAGTTGGCTTCTGAATTTGAAATAAAGGACCTAGGACTGATGCACTATTTCCTAGGACTTGAAGTGTGGCAAAAGGCAAGGGAAATTTTCCTGTCTCAAGGAAAATATGTGGTGAAGATTCTGAAAATATTGGATATGGTGGACTGCAAGCCTATGACTACCTCAAGGATCTTAACTTTTAGAAGTTATATGGTAGTGATGTTGGACCAGATTTAGGAAATGCCTCTGGGTTTCATAAACTCATTTGCATTGATGTTCTTAGTGAACCTCCATCCGAACATATGTTTTACAGTTAGCATTGTGAGCTCATATTTGGTTGAGCCTCACTGGATTGATGCCAAGAATCTTCTGAGATATCTTCGTGGTACAATGTGTTAAGATACACTGTCGGAGATGTAAGACTGCTTGGATATACTGATGCTGATTGGGCAGGCAGTGTGGTTTACCGTAAGAGCACTTCTGGGTCTGTTTCACCTTGGGATCTGCTTCGATATCGTGGATGAGTAGGAAGCAGAATTCGGTGGATTTGAGCACCACCAAAGCATAATATATTGCTGCTAGCATGACCTCGTGTGAGGCAGTCTGGTTGCAAAAGCTGTTCAGTGAGTTGTTTGAACTTACATTGGATACCACTGTGATTCTCTGTAACAACCAGAGGTGGAATTCGATTATTGAGGAATACCATATTAGACGATTGCTCCAGTAGATAGACATCATATGGGATATGGTAAGTCGATGAGAAAGGAGGCTCCATCGCATTAAGATGATGTACAGGTTGATACACCTTGCCAAAGCCCCGAGGAAAGATCTAATCTATGATTTTCCCAAACGACTTGGAGTCGGCAAGAAACCCTTGTACAAGGGTCCTGCATGTTGCATACATTGAGCTCTAGGAGCTCTGAGGGCTTGTAGTTCTTACTGGAACAAGATACGACCACAGGGTGACTCACCCTCCCCTGGTGGTGTGCATTGGAACAAGATGATTCGTTCTCTTGTGGGACAAGATGATTCGCTCTCTTGTGGAACAGGATGATTTGCTCTCCTGTGTAGTAGGATGATTAGTTCTCCTATGAGGCCTGGATTGATGTGTTCTCCATGGCGATTGTAGTAGGATTGATGTGTTCTCCTATGAGGCATGGATTGATGTGTTCTCCATGGCAGCCTGGATTGATGTGTTCTCCATGGTGATTGTAGCAGGATTGATGTGTTCTCCTATGAGGACAGGATTGATTAGTTCTCATGTCAAGGCATCCTACCCATGCAGTCTGGGACTCATGGGAAGTACCTCTCATCTGATAAATGAGCAAGGAAATGAAGTTAGGGACCATAGTAGTACTGATGGATGCATCGCTATATCTACCGTACTCCCTACGCTAGGATGACCTCCACTGATCTGGAATCAATGGTACTGGTCTGGGACCAGTGGTAGGAGTTGTACCATACTATGACGCTGACTTCGGGTCAGTTGAGATTGGACTGGGACCAGTAGTACATACTCTGAGACTGACTTCGTGCCAGTGCAGTACTGGTCTGGGACGAGTGAGAGTGGTACATACTATGACGCTGACTTTGGGTCAGTTGAGACTGGTCTGGGATGAGTGGTACACTCTCTGAGACTATGATATTGGTCTGGGACCAGTGGTAGGAGTGGTACTTACTATGAAGTTGACTTCGAGTCGGCTGAGACTGGTCTGGGACTAGTGGTATGCACTTTGAGACTGACTTTGAGTCAGTGGAGGATGATATTGGTTTAGCACCAGTGGAGTTTTACTCACTATGACGCTGACTTCGGGTTGGTTGAGACTGGTTTGGGACCAATGGTACATACTCTGAGACTGACTTTGAGTCAGGATGATACATCCTCGATCATTTCTTCTTCTTCATAATTTAGACAAAAGCAGAGCAGAACAGAACAATGCAAGAGTAGAGAAAAATAGAGCAAAACCGTACAGATCAGTACAGGGCAGAACAAGTCAAAGCAGATCAGGCAGAATTGAGCAGAGCAGGGCAAGGGTCAGGCTATACAGGGCAGTGAATTTGATGGATGAATAGTAACGACCGATTGACAGATTGCAAATGAAGTTCTCCATGGTTGAGAGGGAGTGTTAAAATTGGCAACCAGTGCAAAACTTCATGTGGGTCATCTTATTCATGGCTGATAATATTTTTATTAGATTCCTCTCGTCGAGAGGTGTAGGATTAATATAAATATCATCCGATTCTGACAAGTATTCATGGAGATATGAATTTATTTTTATTATGGAATTATTATCAAGCCGACCTACAACTCATGTAGGCTTTGAAGCCCAACAGTCGCATCTATTCACCCACCAACGTTGTGTATAAATATAAGAGGAATTTTCCTCATTTGGACTCACTCATCTCATCACATCTCTCTCTCTACTGCGCATATATGAGTCTCTTCTCTACTGCACTGAAATGGGTCTCTCTCTCTCACACGTTTGAAGCCGGAAACTGCTGAAACTGAAGCTGCAAATGCAGAAGTAAAGATTGATTTGCGAGGCCTAGAATATCTCCTCTTTGGAACTGCGCTATAGGTTCATCTGAACCTCCTCTAAGAGGCCGCAACTTCTAGTGGTGGAATGAAGTCAATCCGATGAACGGTTTGCGAGATATCGACTGCCTTAGTTTGAAGCCGGAAACTGCTAAAACTGAAGCTGCAACTGTAGAAGTAAAGATTGACCTACGTGGCCTATAAGATCTCCTCATATGAACTATGCTATAGGCTCATCTGAACCTCCTCTGGAAGCCAAAACTTTTGGTGGTGGAATGAAGTCAATCCGACAGTCGGTTTGTGAGATATCGTCTGCCCTAGTTTGATAATGAAGCCACTAATGCTGATGCTGCTGATCTAGGATTTGCTACTGCTGATATGAATCGGATTCATTGTACTATTTCTCTCTGCTGAATTATTGAAGATAAAAGAAGATTTGATCAAAGGGTTTCCCCACACATTGTGGGGTTTGTCCCTGGCTAGCCGCCACATCTTGTGTCTCTTGTCTTGGCTTGTTTTCTGTCGATCGTTTAATGTTCTATCTGCACTTTGCTTTATGTAAATTTGATTGCTAATCGGTGGAATATAATAAGAAAAAGAAGTAAATTGTTATAAGCATAGAACATACCATAACTTAGCAGGGCTACATATCCAAGCCCTACTCAAAGTGGGGAGGCCTTCTTTCATTAAATGGCAACAAAGGAATAATTTACAAGAAACTTTACAAAAATGAAACCTTATACCTCCACTTTTGATGGTGGCTTGAAAATGGAGATCCCAGCCAGAGAAATAGACTACACAATTGGATTCCTGGTGAGACAACATGCAAAATTGACTATAAACTTGTCCAAATCTAACACTGGAACCTATGGCCCCTAAGGGAATATTTTCAACATCTAGGAAGATTTATCGCTCATGGTTCCAACCCTCCTGGTCGCCGAGGGTTCCATTAGTCCACTCTTCATCGATGGTCGAATGAGAAAATGAATGGTTTAACTGTTCGAGGGTGGCAGACTCACCAGTGCATGAGTCATTGGCTTGTTGGTGGCATGGAGATTTAAGTGGGGGCAGACTGGGTTTGAGACCTGTCATGCCCATATTTAGTATATTTGTTTGTATTAGTGTTTAATATAGATTGATAGTTAACATTGTTGTAACATATTTTGGAATAGTTCAAGCCTTGTCAGTTCTACTCTTATACGTATAATATAGTTTGTCATTCAGTGGGTCAGGCGGGTCCACCGAGGGAGGCCCACCCTCCACGCTATTTTAATGATATTCAATGCATGTTGGTTGGGACCATTGGAGGATGGTGGGGGTGGCAAACCGCCCCCCCAAACTTATATTTTTTATTTTTATTTTTAAGCCACATTAGTTGAATTTTTTAAGCCGAATTTTAAGGGTTACTTGACAAATTAAGGAGGTGAAAAATACACCCTTTCCAACCGCTATTTTCTGTGCATTGGGACTATGCCAAATTGTTGCCTCATTAGTGACTACCACTTGGCCTAGTTTGATCAAAGATTTGACTTGCTATAACTTGAGCATACGAACTTGTATTTGAGTGTCATTCACACCATTGGAATCAAGGTTATGAGCACTATGATATGGTCCTAGTTTCACTTCCATCTAATGACTTTGATTTTTGAGCTATTTTCAAGGTTGTTTCTATTTCTGGATCCACTCGAATCATTCCTCCCCACTAATGAGATTTTGGACTGCCAAAATATTTATTAGTCAATTGGAAAGTGAGGGAATTTCTCCCTCACTTTCTCCTTTTCAATCCATCTAGCCTTACTTGTATGCATTCCTTTGAAACAAATACGAAGGTAATCCATGTTTCCTCGTCGCGAAGTCTTGGTCTTCCTGTCGAGAATGATTTCCTCAGGTAGCTTGTCCAAATATTTAAGTGAAAAATAGTCCAATGTAGGAACCTGTCCAACCTCTTTGGTGTCCATGACCAAAGGAGGCTCATAAAGCTTCAAAGTTTCAATGTTCACCATTGAGTACATCTGCATGTATGCTAACAAAGCGAGACAAAAAACATTGTCTCCAATATTCTCTAGTATGGTGAATGGGAAAGATCAGATTGGTCTCAACTTCTTTCCTTCCCATTTCATTCCATCTTTGCTAATGTTGAGCCACACTTGGTGTTTTTCATGTCGATATTTGTATTGAGCTTTACTTTTCTCCAACTACTCCTCCACTGCCTAGTGAATCATCTAAATTCACTCAATTAGCTTCCATGCTTTGTCTTTGTAATATTTCCCACTGGAATATTCATCTCTCCCAAATACCATGTCTAAGGGATCCTTTGGAAAATAGCCAAATCATGTCTCAAATAGTGAGCTATGAGTGGATGAATGAACTGCCTGCTTGTATGCATGTTGTACATAAGGAATTTGCTTGTCCGATAACTTGGGATGCTTGCCACAATAGCCTTAGAGTAAGTGTATCACTATGTTGTTGACAACCTCTATTTGTTTGTCGGTTTGCATTGAAATTTCATGCTCCTCTTCAACTTGGTGTCCATCATTCTCCACAAAATCATTCAAAACTCTCCAAAAAAGTGAGAGTCTCGATTAGACACAATGGATGTGGGAAACCCAAAGTGGACCCATAAAAATTAGAAGAAAAGATGAGCAGTTTGCTCTGTAGTGACTTGCTTTTACAAGGCATTAATACACACATTTTTCTAAATCAATCCACAATGAAATACAAATAGTCATGACCTCTCCTAGACAAAGGAAAACCGCCTACAAAATCCATTGACACACTTTCTCATGGATGACTCGAAATAGGGAGTGGTGTGTAGAGCCCCAATTTTCTATTAGTGGGATTGCTAACTGAACACAACACCAATCTCTTCACATATCGAGTCACAACATTTTTCATGTGAGGCTAATAACACAACCTTTGCAAATGACACAAAGTTTTGCCTACACCAAAATGACCTGACACAAGCGAGGTATGTGCCTCTCTGATTACATTGGGACAAGTTTATAGTCGATTTTGCATGTTTTCTCACCAGGAATCCAATTGTGTAGTCTGCTTATCTGGCTAGGATCTCCATTTTCAAGCCACCATCAGAAGTGGAGGTATAAGGTGTCATTTTTGTAAAGTTTCTTGTAAATTATTTCTTTGTTGCCATTTAATGAAAGAAGGCCTCCCCACTTTGAGCAGGGCACAGAGATGTAGCCCACATTGGGTGAACTCTGTAATCAAATAATTGTATATTTTATCTCATGTTTGCTTATGATTTCCACTTAGTTTCATGTGTTTAAGTTACTTGGTTATACACTCTTTTATATGCAATTTTGTATGCATCCATCAAGTAAAATATATGGATCATATATATACAGTTATTTCGAGGTGAATTGACCATGTATTGATTTGATTATTTTCATACTGATAATGCTTTTTAATGTGATGAATAATGAATATACCAATCTAAAACATAGTTTTCAATAGAATTAGCAACAAAATTTCTTAATCGCCAAATGTGAACATAAGTGATAAAATTAAATGAATGTTCAACCTCACTCTTTGGAATCATCAAAATAACGAAGGATCCCTCATATGATAAATGTTATTAAGTTATGACACCACTATCTAGTAGTCCAAATGAACTACTTAAGCAATTTATACCATGAGAAATTGCCCCTAAAAGTAATTCAATAACAACATTGTATTCAACCATATAATTAGAAGAAAGACATATACATGTGCCACCAGAAACAAGTAACTAGACATTTGGATAGTAAATCACCCAAGCTATAGAAGCTAAGTTCCAGGTATGCTGACTAGCTTCGTCTATGAATCCTAAGTAGATTGAATCAAGAACTGATTCAAATTCCAAACCCTGGGATCTAAAATAGGAGTGGAAGAGATGGCTCAATGTCCTCGACCAATGATGTTCTCTATAGATCATAAACACATCATCATGCCCACATCTGGTACCAATTTGATCATCATGTTGCAATAGTAGTTGTCTCCTATACATATATGACATCAAATCAAATATCATATTAAAACAAAATATATGTATCACAAAAAGGATACCATAGTCCTTGGCTTGGGGTGTTTGGCTTGGCATTGGTCTCAGATTTTCTTCACGACTAGCTGATCATTGATGTATACCTTTAACAAACATGATATAACCCACCAATAATGATAATGGATGTCAAGGTACCAAGTAAAATCTAACAAGTGTAAATAAATGAGTTGAATTTGAACACTTGAAAGAATCTACCAAAAAGGGGACATTGATGTATTCCAACTGCTAATAGTGTGGGAATATACCACTGATGATAGAAAACCCTAAGGTATTTCAAAATACTCTAGACCTTATTTCTAAAGAAATGAGTTGGAGTCAATGGAAAAAGATCCCTTGGAAGGAAGGAATTAGGACATCCCACATCAACCAGCACGAGTGTAACCGAAAGCCTAATAATTTGGAAGATCTAAGATGAAAAAGACCAATGAAACCACTAGCAAGTACATATTTTTCACACGCCATATGGAATAGCACACATAAGAGACCCTCTTAACTAACCAACAATGAAATTTGATAGCAGAGGTGAGGAATCTACCAATAGGTTCAAATGGAAACTAAGGTACTATATGAATCCCAATGTGTGATAATGTAAGTTGACGTTGAACACAAGGGGAATAGCCTAGTCAAATACCAATGATGTAAATAAATGTTGGGCACAAGGTCACCTATCAATGATGGAATAGGGCTAGGGTGCAAGCCTAGGTCTACTCTCAGAGCTATTTATCGGAGCCGATAAGAGCATACCCTTAAGCAATAATTCAATGGGGGCCTTCCACATTGACACAAGTATATGAGTGATATGTTCATATGATATTGAGAATGACTTGAGAAACCAAGCATGGATGACACAATGAGTCCAGAGACACTGCAAAATGGTTGAAACAAAGTTTTACTTGAAAAAAGAACAACACATTTATGACTTGGGAAACATGGACCATGATGAACTTTGTATAAGTCTGAGATGCAAGAGGCATCCATAGACTCTCCATATCATTGGAAGGATAACCAACCAAAGGAGTACTAACTCTAGAAAAAGGTTCGGCTTCTTAAGGCCATACTAAGTCCCAACCCAATGAGGAAAAGACTCATAACAAGGTGATTTGTTCAAGGCCAACATTGACTCTATTACCAAGTTGATTAAAGAAAATGATCTCATCCCTTCTTTTTTTAATTGGTTTTTTTTCTTTCTCATATTACAAAAATCCTAAAATATAATAAAATAATGTTTATATTATAGTGGAGGGAAATTGGGAAAGAATTTCCATGGACTTTATGGGACGTTTACCAACAACTAGGAAGGGACATGACTACTTGTTTGTGGTAGTTGACATGTTCAACAATATGTATGTTATGATGCCCTGTAAAAAGACCATCAATGGGCAAGAAACAACAAAATTGTTCTTTGGATAGGTCTGGGTGCACTTTGGGATACCAAGGAGCATCATTTTAAACAAGGATACAAGATTTCGCAGTGCATTATGCACTACATTATGGGAGAAGATGGAAACGAAGTTGAAGATATCTGTAACATTCCATCCAAAGATAGATGGGATGAAAAAAGTAGTCAACAAGACTTTGGTACAACTTCTAAGGGGATAAGCCTAGATTCATCCGAAGACCTGGGATGAAAATATGGTATATATCCAATATTCTTACAACGGAGTAGTCCACACTTCTACAGGAAATTCCCCATTTGAGACATGTTTTGGATATTTTCCACCTCCAGCTTCGGATATTGCATATGGGCAACAAGGAGGACTGAGGGAAGATCTTACAAGAGATGCTTTGAGAGTTGAAAAATTTATAGAGAAGATTAGACAGATCCATCTATAGGTACAAGAAACACTGCAAAAGTTTTAAGAGAAGTATAAGGCCAGGCATGATCAACACATAACATAGAAGTCATTCAAGGTCAGAGAAAAAGTATGGTTATAGTTGAATAAGGAGAGGTTGTAGGGGCCTGGTAAGAAAATCAAGGCTCTGAGGTATGGTCCCTTTGAGATACCAAAAAGAGTGGGAGATAATTCAGATCAACTCATTTTACCACCATATATGCACATTTACTCAATTTTGAATATAGAGAATTTGAAACTCTATGAGCCTTCCATGCTAGATCAGGAAGAGGAATAGGTCCTGCCTTCTATGTAAGGTTTGACACCAAATGCTTAGGTAGAGTTGACAAAAGATATAGTTTTACATAAGAGGTCCAAAAATACAAGATAGAGGCAGCATGACCTTTGGCAGATTGGATTGAAGGGAAAACTTCGAGGCATAACTAAATGGTACACCAGAGAGAAGGTGAAGGAAAAATTTCCTCACCTCATTCAGTAGAATCTTTTAGGGACCAAAATCCTTCGAAAATTGGGAGGTGTGATCTGGATTGGATCATTATATTGTTTTCCATACATCTCGATGCATTTGGAAGAGAAAAGGTGGAGGAATCAGCTCATGGGACCATTTTTACCGCAGGACCCAATTTGGCGAAACAAGGTCTGAAACCTTCCAAGAGCATTTTGAGGCATCAAATGACATTTTTTGGGGGTAAAAAATCTTTGATTTAGTGTAACACCATTTCATGCTATTCTACACACATAGATCTTTCTAACAACATAAGAAGCACATCAATCAGAGTATGTATGAAAAAGTTATGCCACTTAGAATTTTACCTTCTTATTTTCACACCTATAATTTGGGAGGATGCCACGTCAGCCCCCATTATTCATGGAAAAGGGGCTAGCCACATGTTTTTGATCTAGAAGAGTATGCTATCCTTCACAATGTCCCAAGGCTAAGAAAGGAGATCAACAGAGGTAACCTCAAACCACTTAGGGTTCAACAGTTATCCCTGCTAAACCAGAGAGGACTCTCTCTATGAACTCACCACCAATGATGACTAGAGTGGGAAAATATGTTAGGCTATTTATTACAGCACTAGGGTTTTGCAGATTTAGTGTTTTATGGATCAGAGGTACAAATCAGGGAACTAGGTCAGGTCTTCATAGATTGAGTTGCATGAGATATAAAGGAGCAAGGTAGGAATGCTTTTTTAATAGATTATGAATTGGTCGATGTATTGTAGGGTTCAATAGTTAAGAAAATCAAGATGAACATGTGAACCATGAATTGATCTATCAGAAGACTAATCACGTAACATGAGATTCCTAACAAAACAAAGCTTAATTATGTTTAATACCTCTTGGGAAAATCACTGAAAAGCATAGATATGGAAAGGAAACTAATTTATCATTCATATAAATGTTTAACAAGAGAGAAAAAATACCGCAAACTCACACCACAAGAATTCCTGAATAATAGTTGCAACTTGTCCTTTGATTTCCTGGAAGGATATGATGAAGTACAAGCTATACGATTTCCACTCTTTGATGTCCAACCTTGATTCTGACTGAAAATAGATACATATAGACCAAAAAACAACTTCCCCACTCTCGGGGATCAAATCCCTCTATATTGGAACAACGTACATGAATTTCTCAATCGAAACCTAATGACTAGGGAGGTTGGAACAAACCCTTCATTTAGACTTTGATTGAACTGTTTCTCCTAAATGAGGCCTAAAATTACATGAAAATCACTCTAAAAAGCTCATTTACCTTCTATTACATCAAATCAACTCACAACGTGAGGAATTAGATGATAAACTCCAAGTTTGACTAAAGAAATCAAAATTTGGACAAACATGCAAAAGCGCAATGCCACTTGCAAAAGCGTAGCGCCATCAGGCATAAGCGTAGTCACAACTTCGAGGAGGTTTTTGAAAGCCTTTCACTACTCTAAATCTAGCTCTGAATATACCAATGGAAATCTTGGGATGTCTAGTTGTCATTAGACACCCCAAGGAAGCAAAATGGACAATCCAAGGCCAAGAAAAACTCATTCTCCCACAACTACTCCAAAAGCATAACGCCTAGTCCAGTAAGGTGGCAGAAAGTGGTTTTTGACCTTTTTTTGGGCATTTTATTCAAAATTGTTTGTTGAAAAGGCACCAAAAGTGGATATCTGGCATGTATAGGTGATTATCTATCGATCCATGTAAAGTTTTTGGCATTTGGAGGTCTGAGCAAAAAGCTGAACTATTCTTCTTGTTTATGCCAAAAGTCACAAAAACTCAAAATTGTTCAAAATTTCTTCAAAATTGCTTCATATTTGGTCCATGAAGCTTTGAAATGAAATGTCAAGCAAGGAGGGAGGCCTCATCTTGCAATTCAAGTTTATATTTCTCTTTTTGCCTCCTTAGGGTTTGCCTTAACTTCTTTTTCAGCTGCTTGATTCTGACTTGGGAGACATTGTTTCTAGTACAGTAGTGCATGGCCATATGCCTTTGAAGTTTAGTGTCCCTATTGGCCCTCTTAAGGAGATTTTCCAAGTGAAAATTGACTCTATCAAACCAATTTTCCCTATTTTCCTCAAAATCTTCTTGAATGGACTTGTCAATGTTTTTTTGTCTTTGTGGAGAGGATGTTTCAACGATTTTCTCTTCTTGCCTCTTCAAACCTATTGTATTAGGCCTTCTAGGCTTGAGTTGAAAACTAGTGGCTTCAAGCTCTTCCAATTTTATTACTGTTTTACCTTTGGCAACATCCTTCTCCAAATATACTTTAGATTTATCAGGAAAAAGTTGCTTGACTTTGAGATGTTTGTTTTCTTGCTGAAAGAAAGAAATAAAAAAATATGCCTTGGACAACCTACTCTTCAGCTCTCTAATCTCATACTCTTTCTCCTGGATGATCTGCTATGAAGATTTGACCTCCTCATGCACTTCTAAATCTGCCATATCAATGTCAAGATGAATCTATGCTTCTTCATCCAATGGTATCTCATGTTGTTGTGATGATGTAGGCTTGGCCATTTTAACAATGTATGGAGAAAACACAAGCCTTTTCCCTCTTGTGTAGGTCTTGGTCACTTTTTCCCTAGGAGTTCTTGTGATAGGCCTACTTCTAAAAGCCACATTTTGTTTTGCTGGAGAAGACAAAGGAGTAGAGTGACTACTTGAATGAGCCATAGAAGGCAATAAAGATGTTGAATAGATGAAACCATCCCAAGACAAATCGATTTGTGCTAGCTGATGAAAAACCAGGTTCTTCACCAATCCATGATGAAACAAATTGGCATGATGATCTTCTCCCAACCTATGCACCTTCTCTGCCATCTTAACCATGCTTCTGTAAAGGTAGTGAGGTAGGTTGAGAACTTCGACACTGGGGAAATGGATCAAAAGACTCACATGGTACTGACACAATCTAGAGAATCTACCCTCACATGTAAAATACTTTATGATCATTTTCATGAGAGGGGCATACTTTTCCAATAGATGTTTGGAAGGGAATATGTGCCTTAGAGAAATTTTATATGGAGGTTTCAGATACATCATGTAATTTTCAAGGTCGAGGTCTCTTTTCTTGAACCAAAGTTCTCTAGTTTTTGGAATACCTGTAGCTGTAGCAATGGTCTCTGATGAACTAATGAACACCACTCCATCAATGGTCACCTTATCCCTCATCAAACTAGTGGCAAAAGTGTTGGTGAGTTTGTCATTAAAACCAAGTTCTTCAATCCTTTGGCAAAAGGCAAGGTAACCAGAATCCTAGAAGGACTTCTTGAGGAAAGGAGAAGACATGATTTCATGTGTTGAAGTTAGATCATACCTACTGATTTGAACACCTTGTGCCTCCTCTTCTTAGTAGTCTCATAATCCATAACAAACCCTATCCAAACAGGAAGGGAAATTAGGGTTTAGTGTAGGGAAGAACAAGGGATTTGGCAGTTTTTGAAATTGAGGGAGATGAAGGAGTTTTAGGGTCTCTAAATTCTTGGGAAAATTATAGGGGTAGGGATATATGTTATGGAGTTAAGGGAAGTGCAATTTTGGGATTTGAGTGATGGGAAGGGATGCAAAAATAACAAACACAGTCCTAGTCTAGAAATGCATAGTACGGTCTAGGGTTTGTGAGGAAAAGTGATGAAATGAGGAATTTAATGAGGGAAAGTTTGGGATATGGTGAATGAAGAGTGTAGGACGATGAATAAGCTCAAAATTAAGGTTTTTTCTCAACAAAGAGAACAAATCGACAATTCAGCTAAAAGTGCAGCAAACCCTAGGAGAGGGTGTTTTTGTAAGCTTTTAGAGCATGAAATGAAATCCTAAAGAGGTGAAACAGAGGCTAGGTAGGCCTACGTACTTGTCCTTACTATTTGAACCTGATGTTGATGAAGAAACCACTAGAATTAAGTTCCCCTCCCCGCCCTGAAGAAAGCACAACACCTCTGGAAAAAGTGCAATGCAACAAATGATGAGGCACTTTAGGAGCATGAAATCATTGTTCTGAGGGTGCAAGAACTCTTTGAAGGTGAAGAGATGTTTTTTTCAAATGAAATGAGCAAATGAGAAGCTCTTTTGGTCTTTTGTAGCTTTGTAAATTCCCACCATGTCCTTTCACATTTATTTTGAAACTGCAACTTTAGAACCTGTTAGGATATATTAGATCATAATGGAGATATAAAATCACTTTAGAACCTTTTATTGAAGATTTTTCCCTATCACTACTCCAAATGGTGATTTTGGTGGTGAAATGACTTATTTTCATGCTTTTGACCATATGACCTAATGATGACACTACATGAATGAATGAGTTGAATGATGACATTAATGACTATGATAACATTTCAACAAGGGATGACCTGACCATGTTGATGTCCATTGATAATAAAGGTGAAAGGAGTAGTGATGACCTACCTAACCCAACCAATGACCAATTTTTTTATTGAAAACCTATTTGAAACCATAAAAATTTGCAGTAGGACCCTATCAAAAACTTTGTAAGAGCATATTTGATCGCTGGTGACTAACAAGACTGACATACACTAACATAGTCTATATTGTAACTATAGTTAAGAATTGATGTAGTAAAAATTAACCACTAGTACACTATCAAGCTGTGTTGTAACCATGCAACTAGGAGGAAGAGGCATTCCACTATTTTGAGAGCATTTTGTTCCATAAATGAGAAAAGATAGCCATGAGAGGTAGGGGGTAGAGAACACAGAGAGGATTTGTGCACTATAGCATCCCACGGGCCACATGCATTACTTATTTGTACTTGCAGCCATATTTATAGACAAAGAAAGAGAGCGAAGTGACCTCACCTTCCAACTGGGTTTTCTCCTGAAAGGGTTTCCCATAGAGCATATCTTGTGTCTTATGTGCATAATTTCCATTCGCGTGCTTACACTAATTACAGTTAAATCTACAGATATTAATGTTTAATAAAATTGTAATAGTGTAGAATCTCAGATTTTTATTATAATATTATCAAATTTATTGTGACAAACTATCTAATGGAATAACCATGGCCATTTACGGATCAACTTTGCGTATTCGTGGCCATTGATTACTTTGTCTAATGGTGGATTTTTCTTGAAATTTCCTACTATTTAACACATTAAATTTTTGGTTTTAGCCCTAAACTTTATTCCCTCATTTAATATTGAAACTTCAATTGGCCATAAATTCTCATCCAGGAGGAGTTTTTCTAAGAAAGATATACAATAGGAAAGGTTATGAGGAAAAATATTTTGGTGTAAATCACATGATAGTAGATTTGTCGACGCGTTTCGAACCAACAAGTGTGGTTCGTTGTGAGGACAAGTTGAAGATTCGGATCATGGCTACATCTTAAATAGGGAGATCCTACTTACCAACAACTAGGATTGACTGAAAAGACGACTATAATAGAATGGATTGGGCTAACGGCAATAATTGACCCAGAAACAGCTATATTTAATTAAAATAATATTATTATGTTGAAAAGTATTTAATTTAAAAAATAAAATGAAATGAAATAAAATGAATAGATAAATAAATAATTCTGACCAATATGATAGAAATTGTATTATTATTAATAGGATATTTTTTTAATTAGAATTATTCTTATGGCTAGGGTACCTCCTTAATATAAACTAATTAGAAAACCCTAATATATTTAGGGTGTAGAGGTTTTATATTATATATTATAAGGTAAATTATTATTCCAATCTGACAATTTAAGAATCATTAGAAAGATATTTCATAAGTTAATCTAGAGTTATTAATCGAAAAGAATTAGATGTTAATTAAACTAATGATAATTAATTAATAATTATTCATTATTATTAATCTTAATAATGAAGGTATTTAATATCGAGGTTATTTAATAGGAATAAGTATTACTATATCTATGGGATGTTAGTAAATACTGGGGATTCTAGTAATAATATTAATTATTGTTATACTAAATCATTTGGATTAGTTAAGAAAAGGTAATATCTATATTAATATTTAATGTATATTATTAGTAATATTAACCAAAATAATGATATTTGTTATTATTATATTCTAGTTATAGTATTATTCTAATTATTAATGGTTAGGGTAATTAATATTTATAGGAAGTTTAGTGATAGTAAGGATTTAATGTGTTATTATAGTAAAATTATTAAATGAAGGGAAACCCAATAATATGAATCTATAGGTATAGTAAACATGTTGAAGGTTAGATAATTTAAAAGGACTATATAAAAATATATAAATAAGGGAGACATAATTAAGAGGATCAAAGGAATAAGGTTCAAGAAAGCAGGCTAAGGATAAAAAAAGGGGGTGGGGGGGATGGAATATTAGAACCCATTATGAAAAGAGGGAGAGGAGAAGAAGGGAAGACATGATTAGGAATAGAGGGTAAGAATCCAGCAACTATTGATCTTCCAACCATCATCTCTATTGAGATTGCTAGGTCTTCATTCAATCTCAATGGCTTCCCTAAATTTATGGTGATGGAACTGTGCAACCCTAGCAACAACATTGGCCTCCTCAATACACACATGATGATTAGTTCTTTCCACATGCTCTGCTAATGTGGAAGATTTGGTTCTCCTATGTCTAAGGTATCAATGCTATTTACACAACCATGTTGTTTGTAGGTCACTTGAGCATCATAAATTTATCAAGAACTTAAATTTCTTCAAGCACCCATATCTTCATGTGATGAGACCTTGTGAAAGATCCAGCTGTCATATCACTTTATAAAGTGTCATGCTACTTCTTGGGTCATCAACTGCTGCAACTGTCTCATCCATCCCCTTTGACATCAATGACAACACTAAGTGCTACAGTCAGTTGCTCCAACTTTATCTTGGTCCTCCTCATATTCGACTTGGTCTTCTTCGTATAACGTGTATAAATCTATCCAAGATAAGTTGTTGGCCTCGAAATTGAATGTGGTGTCTAAAAATATCCCAACGTTTGGGTTCTTTATGTATAATTCCTCGATTTGTGGGATTTGGGTCTCCTCCTGCATGAGCCTCTGTGCTTTCTTAGCTTTCTTCCTTATTGGATTAGTTGTAGAAGTGGGTTATATGTGTAGGATCTGTGAGAAAAATAAAAGCAATAAGCGAAAATTAAGCAAACTAATGTAATATTGAAGGGATTAAATGCTCTTAGATGAAGCTTCAGAGATGTACTTATGAATTTTTATTACTAGTAAATGTAAGACAATCCCACTTATTCTCTGCATGATGGCACATTACATTGTGAAAAGACCAACATTGAAACATAGGATTGTTGAAGGGGAAAGTTCCCAAGGGCTAGGGTTGAGAGCCCCTACAATATGAAATAAAAAGAGAACAAAGACAACTCATACAATCATGCCAAGCACTTTAATTCACAATATTAGGGATTAGAAAGTTTCCTAGATGTCCTACATTTGAAGTAGATCCTGTAGGGTCCAAACCCTCTATCTTATTCCAAGATGTGAAGACCTGCAAATAAATCATAAAGACACAAGAACATCACCAATTTCAATGTACAAGTACATATATATGATAAATCACCATAAGAAACACAAATTAACATTCATAGGACAACAATGTTGTTACACATCATTTTTTCGCATTAGGAAAATGACCATTAGTTTGGATCTTTCACTATCCACAAATGTGTCCCAAAAGCCTTCCCCTGCAAAATTAGAATCCAAATCATCCCAAAGAAAGTGGAATTCTTGAATAGTATAATACAAACCATGTTTCTGGCTTCCTGCATAGTTCCCTAGTCATTTTCTGCACATGCGTAGAAAAATACATTAGGAACCACACATAAGTACACATTGTCTTACACTGTGACCTACGAACATGACTTAACACATGTAAAAAGAAAAGTAAAGTCTAGAAGCATTGTTGGTAGTATCTATCCCAACCAACAAGATTTGAATGGTTTCCTATTCAGTCCTGATCCCTCTCATCATGGAGAAAATCCCTCTCTTTATGGAATCCCTATCCCACCATTAGTGGATATCATCCCTTGGAAAATGGATCCCAAGCTTCCCACTCTTGGCATATAAAACTAACCTAGGCCTAAGGATTGAGGAGGACTATTGGAAGTAGGCTTATGTTGAAGGAATAAGGTTGGAAGGCTATTCATTCAAGGAGAGGGTTGGAGATTGTGGGAAGGGACTTGCAACATCAAGGCTATATGGTTGTATGGCTATTATCAATTTTGTTAATGTAAAGGAAATTGTTCTTTCTCAATTACATCTTTGTTGATATAATTTGTAGGATTCCTTGATCACTTACATAGATTGTGATTGCATATTGATCAGTTTATGATACATGATTGGTTAATTAGTCCATTTATGTATTACGTTATATTCTTGATGCTTTAATCTCTTGTTTGTTTCTGTCTATGCATATCTCCTTCAAAACATCATGGAGAAGCTGTGGGGAGTTGTTGTATCTCCCAGAGACAACCTTGGATTGCTTCAAGCCCAATGCGTGGGCACATCTAAAATGGTGTGTCTAAAATTATTTGCAGGATACTGGTGACAACATTTATGATCTATAGATACATATGTACATAGGAAACAGATTGGTTCCTTAATCCAAATAAATAAAACATGGATTTCTGGTACTTCTTCACATGTTCAGATCTCAGAAATAAGCATAAAAATAGCGGAGGTCGAGGGCTTCAAGGTCTTACAACTAATAATATTTTCCAGAGTGTGCGAGAGAGGTAAAGGGAGAAGAGTAACTCATCACATAGAGAATAAGGCTTCAAGACTTCTATATTTAACACACAAAGCTAGAGACTTTAAGGATTTCTATGCTTATTTGGGCTACAAGAAGAAATAATGAATGAAGGGGAAGCTAAGAGCTACAATTCATGTGTTGCGGATTTAAATATCTAATCTCAATATTCCTTATAGGAATATACGTAAACAATGTTCAGACAAATGAATCTGTGAAACAGTTACATGCATTTGCATTAACATATAGATACTAATGAATCTATGAAGGAGCTTGAAACACATCTAGCAACAATAATTACATGAATTCAGGGAAGAAGCATGGACATAAATGATGAGCCTCATCATTGGGTAACTATATGGACCTTCATTCACCTCCTAGATTAGTCAAATCAAATCTTATCACAACTTATTACATTTTTTCATTATATTTTGCTTAATGACATGAGTTAAAGTGAGATATTATGCCTAGTGGACTAATGTGCATTGAATGTAGGTTTGTGAGAGAAAATCTAGGAATTTTGGTAAGATTAAGGGTTGAAACTTGAATGGGACAAGGAAGAGAGATGGTAGGAGGTAAATCCTCCTCATTTACTCCTCCCTCATTCAAATATTCCTCCATCAATCACACCAGATCTGTTAAACAGACATGGTTAGGGAGAACAAATAGGAAAGATAAAGCTTGCAATGCAATTTTATTAACAATTTGATATACATTTATAGTACATTTGGTGACCGTTGGGATTCACATCCCAAGGTCCCTTGGACTGCTTTGTCTGTTCGGCTTCCACACTAACCCTTTAGGATTAGGTGTCCAACATTCCCCCCCTTAATCCGAAGGGTTATGTATGAGTCCAAGAAAAGAGCTGTAATACAAAATGTGCAATAATGCATGGCAGCACTAGGCTGAATGTGCTCTATGAAATGTTGGTATAAAGGGCGGTGGTTTAAGGATAGCCACCAACACTGGAACGCTTAGTGCAGTTCCTGGAACTCTTCCAAAACTGGCAAGAAGCTGTAAGTCTTCTGCTAGAGGAAGTGATCCTATTGTTTTTAAAGAGGGAAACCTTCAACCGTAAAAGGGAGGCCTCACCCCACATAAAAGGTAAAACTTCAACCTGAAAAGGGAAGTCTTAACCTGTGATGGTTTAAGGATGACCAACAACTTTGGAATGCTTAATGCAATTCCTGGAACTCTTCCAAAACTGGCAAGAAGCTGGAGTCTTCTGCTAGAGGAAGCGTTCTTTGTCTCCGGAACTCTTCCAAAACTGGCAAGAAGCTGAAGTCTTCTGCCAGAGGAAGTGTCCCACATCGCCAACTGAAGGCATGTTCAGGCATCTTTGTCTCTGGCTACAACTCTGAAGCTGGTGTGGCAGGTTGTGGCTCAGGCTCGCTTGATGTGGCTTTGAATCTTGTAGATGACCATCATTTCCCCTCCTGTCAGATACAAGGTGAGAAGATGGAGAAAACTCAACTGCAAGACTGTTCAATATTCTGGAACAAGTTCTGACATGTGTCTGGAATATCTTCTTGGCTGTTGATGCCCATTGCCAAGAAGTGATCCATCTAAGATGAATCTTTGTTCTTGCAGGACGTTTGTTGCTTAAGCATCTGTGTGAAGAATGGTTGGTTTTATGGCAGTGCTTACATGGATGAAGATCAAAACAGTGATGTTTCAGATGGCCAACTCGATCACAGTGTTGGCATTTCACGATCTGTTGTTGTTGTTGCTGTGGAAGAGGAGCAGAGTC
>APFE030113345.1:0-41856 GCA_000404065.3 Pinus taeda | reverse complement strand
TTAAAAAACACAACTGAGGCAACAACAACAGAAAAATAATATTGTACTCTTACTACAAGATCTTGTAAGGGCTTGTCAAGTGGCAACAATGTCGCGAAAGTGTTTGATGGAGCAGGACCAATGCAAAAAAATATATAAATGTGAAGATGAGTGTTGTCCTCAACTTCAAACTTCAGAACATATAATTATCTTGCAAAACAAAATTTATCCAGGAGAGTGTAGCTATCAACCAGCATGAGGCAATTCAGAAGTTTATTCAGGGTACTATAGCTGATGGAGCACCTGTAGTACCAATATCAAGTTGTTTGCTGGAATTAAGGCCGCCCCACCCAGATATGGATGCGGAGTATCAGTGCAGACCTCGAGATCTATTAAAAATCTCCAGTGTGTGGGAGAAACCGGCAGAATTAATATCCAAAAGAGAGCTATAAATCCAGCATACAATCCTACAATGGGTGGCCCAGCATATAAAATCCCATAGTGGGTGGCGCAACATATAAAATCAAAACAATGGCGCATATATCCTCTCACTTTAATGTCTCTTAAACGCTACTCCACAGAGGTTAAGAGCACCCGAACTACGCCATAAAATTTTAATGCAGAAGATATATTCGGTTCACATCTCAATAATTCAAGGGAATCCATTGAAGATTTATGAGGTCCGATTTAAAATAAGTCTCGAACTGTGTGAAGACGCCCACAGAATTGAGAGATTTTTCCGAAGCTGTGATATAAAGAAAACTGCAGAGTGGTTATATTGATCAGCGAGATTCATCTGAAGAGTATTTGTCATCTCGTGAACCAATCGATGAAGGCCATTTAAAAATAATTTATTTGATAGTCTACACACAATCAATCACCAAACCACATCATCAGCACTGGGAAATTTAATATTAAGGGAAGAGCGTTCCTTTATATAGCAATTCCCTCCGTCGATGAGCCTCAAAACTGAACTGAGTGCTCTTGATGCTCAGAAAACACAAAAAACAGAATCGAACATGCGATTTCTCTCTGAGCAAAAATCGGTAAATAGACGAAAATGAGTTCCAAGAACCCGAATGCAAACCCGCATTTAAGTTCAGAGAATGAATTCAATTTTTTTTTTGTCACGTAATTGTGTGTTCTTGGGCCTCTACCTCTTTTAACTAGAGAGGTCAGAATTCAATTTTTTAATGATGTTTGAACGAAGGTTTTGCACCTGTCTGAACTCGGGTTTGAACTGAAGACCTTACAATGTTTGAGTCGACAAAAACCCAGTATTTAGTTATTTTTCTCCTGCCCTAGCCCAGATTCGAACTCGGGACCTTATGTAACTCAAGAGAGCGCAGAATTCAACTCTTCACTGATGCCTGAGCGAAAGGTTGGAACATTGGCGACCAAAGGCTATATTTACAATTATTCGGCTACTCTCTGAACCTCAATTCTTTGACCTTCAACAGAGCGCAGAATTCAATTCTTTACTGATGCCTGGGGTTACTGGAAAATTCTCTTTCTCGGTAATCTGGACCTTGGAAAGCAATCCTCAATTTTAACTACCTGCAAAGAAAATTTCGATGAACGGAGGCAACCCTCTGGAGAAATCAATATATCGGGCCGTGCCGGTCTTTATTTTGCTCCATTGAATAGTTCTGCTGCCACGGATGATCCTTTAACTAAGGTCACAGGTCAACCAGTTGATGACATATGCGAGGCGTGGCTGGAGAAAGAGGACCGTTTCACCTATTCTCGCAAATTTTTTTTTTTGTTGGAGAGGAGAAGGACTGGAGCATCGAATAGCAGTGATAACGACGACAGTTTATAGCAAAGGGGCGACTTAAGTAGCAATTATAATTATAGCAAAGCTGGGGCAAGGACTGAGAGTCGCTAAGTATTATTTGTCATGCATTATCCTTTCCTTACAAACCCAATTTGGCGTGTCACTTCCTAATATATAAAACAGAGCCATTGCTAACATATAAAACAGAGTTATTTTGAGTTTGCACGACGACGACTTTACAAATTAATATAAATTGTATATACTGCAACATTGTGTGTTATTCAAAAAGCCCCCGGCCCTCTGGCTCTTGCAGAAGCTTAGCGAGGCTCTTCATGGATAATACAGCAAAATTCTAGGGACAGAACAAAGGTTACGATGCCGCAAGATTGATGAAATACCTCTAGATATGAGTATGGTCTAGGGTTTGAAGGAGATTTTCGATGCCAAACTGAAGCGATTGTTTACTGCATTCGGCCCTCCAAGGTGCTAGTTCGAGGAAGAGCGGAGCATTACCATAGCAGACAGCGCCAACAGAGGAGTCAGGTACCACAGCAGACAGCGAGCGTTACCATAGTAGACAGCGCCAACAGAGGAGTCAGGTACCACGGAAGACAGCGAGCGTTACCATAGCAGACAGCGCCAGCAGAGGAGTCAGGTGTAATGATGCTCTTTTTCTTTTTAAACGTTTATGACAGTCAGAGGTATTCAGAAGAACAAGCAGGCAGAATTAAACAGGCCAGCACTATTCAAGGCAACTACACAGGCCACACATCATGGCTCTGATACCATGTTAAACAGACATGGTTAGGGAGAACAAATAGGAAAGATAAAGCTTGCAATGCAATTTTATTAACAATTTGATATACATTTATAGTACATTTGGTGACCGTTGGGATTCACATCCCAAGGTCCCTTGGACTACTTAGTCTGTTCGGCTTCCACACTAACCCATTAGGATTAGGTGTCCAACAAGATGAAAGTACAAGCAGTGAAGTTATGACGATCAAAAGGTAGCTGAGCAAGTGATAGTCAAAGAGTTAGTTCATCTCAAGTTTGGGAGCCGAGCCTCCCTAGATTTAAGGAATACGTTGGAGACTTCAATTGTATAAATAAAGAGGCCTAGAGCCTCATTAGAATTTAAATTTTGGTGGTAAAAACACTAGTCATTTTGGAGCTCCAGACTTATGGAAGACATTGCTATGTAATTTTCTGTTTTGATAATGAGAATGAGATTTTTCATGATCCAGTACTGAGTTAACTCAGAGGGCTGAAGCTCTTGGGTTAGGGTCTAACCCTAGCAACAAAGGATACTCTTCTTGTATCTGCATGCTTAGATCAATTTCATAGATTCATGTTTAAATTGTCCTTATAAGTATTTCATTGCAAGTAGTGTATATTTGATTAGTTTGTTTATTAGTTTGCTTCCATTTGTGCTTTACTTCAACAATAGACTAGAAGGGATAAAAGGAAAACCAAAAAGCTATCAATGGGTGTCTTGGCCTCACTTCTTCCTTCAGGGATCATGATTTGAGGAAAGGATCCCTACGCAGCCCCAAAAGACAAATTCATACTTTCTCATAGAATTTAGAGTTTATTGTACTTGAACCAACATTTGATCAGTTTGAAAGTGTAGGATTTAATTACCATTCCCTCCATTTTCAGTCGTATAGTAGATCTCATCAATGATTCCATTTTATTCTACAATTTCCCTCATGCATGAAGTAGACAACTAGCTCATTAAAATATGTTTTTCTAGCTTAGTGAAATTCTTCTTGTTTACATGATTTTTGGGAAAATATCATTGTTTGATGCAGTGCAGGTGTTTCAGAAGTAGAGAAATATTTCATAGCAAGCAACCTCCTTCCAACTTCATCCATCCCTAATCATTCCTTTCTTTCACTAAGAACTTCAACAATTTCATTATTTTACATGGAAACTTCTCCAAGCATTGAGCAAATCCAACCATCTCCCAACCTTGGTTTTGAGTTCTAAGTGATCCTAGCCATTTTCTCACTCCATTCCATCCACCAACCACCTTCCCTAAGCCTTCCATCACCTCCAACACCCATCCTTTTTCTCTTGGCTGTATCCTGTAAAAATACAAGGAATCCTGTAGGTTTTTAGGACATCCTGTAGGTTTTCCTGTAGTGCCCTGTTTTGAGGCTGAATTGAGGGAAAACCTTCAAGAAGCCACACAAGGTCACCTAAGGGTCTCCCAAACCTTCCAACCATTTACTAGCATCCCTAAGCTACCTCCCACATCACCAAAAGAGATTAGCTTTCACACTTGTTTTTCCTTAAAAATAATAAAAAGAAAAAAAACAGATTTATTTCAGTTCTTTACATGCACGACAGTGATGATTGATGTTTTGAAATTTCATGCTTAGCATAGTAGAAATTCATACACGTTAGCTTGGAATTCTTGTAAAGCATAGTTTCTTAGCAGTTAGTTAGGAAATGGTGTGTTTTTAGCATTAGGTTTCAATCCTTTTCCTTATTGTAGTAGACAAGATTTCTCCTAATGTGGATTTCTCTTTCTTTCATCAGTAATCAAGCTTCTTCTGAATCCATAGAAGTTTGTCTTGAAAATCCTAGTGGTATCTTTCTAGCTGAACAATGACAAAAGGCAGGACCATCACTTTTACTTGTGTATACAGTACTTTCACCTCCAAGTTTGTACGAACCCCGGGTTGATAAAGTAAAGATAGTATCCCCGAGAATTGCAACATTCTTGCTGCAATACTGGTGCTCATCAATAAACATGAGTTAAACAAAGGGGAACACATACTATAATCCTTTGAAGAGGGAATCACCACTGTTTCCTTGATATTATGACAATATCTGTATTACAAAGGAGATACAATCTGAAAATATAACGTGAAATGTTTTCTCTAGAATTTATGAACCTGAAATAAGTCTTGCTTTCCCCTATTTATTAGAGGGGAGCAAGAAGCTACATTATAAAAAAAATATATCTATCCCTAGACTTAGCTGTCAAGTCGACTAGTTGTATCAGTCCTGAATGGCTATATGGCCCAAAAAGGTATTACAGAAATGAATGCCTCATTGGAAGGAAGGCATATTACAAGACAAAACTAAGTAAATAACTGGACATAATAGTAAATGAAAGTCTTTGTGCCCATCATGTGATCTCATCGGCCTCAGGCTATAATTTGTTCATGGTATGGACTCTCGTGTTGCTCAACTGCCCCCGTCGCTTCTGCCTTTATTGTTGAGATGCCTTGTTATATGAAGTGGGGGTTGGGTCAACTGAAAGCGCTTGCCTTTGCAATCCTTTGCTATGCAGAGGGACGAGGCCCCATTCTGAACCATTAATCTTCCTAAATATTGTGTACTGCTCCATCGCTACACCATGCTCCCTTAAAGTCTCCTAATTGCTGGTCCATTTGCCCATTAAACCTCTATACTGTATAGCCAATGCCTTGACATGGTAGGTGAGTTGCATTCCATGGAAACAACACAGTCACGTGACGCAGGCTTTTTCCTCTGAAACAAGTGAAAACAGGTGTTTTTTGGATTTCCCCTTTAGCCCCCTTTATCATAGCCCTTCGTGTGCCTTTCCTCATATGACTGGGAGCTAGGAACAAAGGCTAAGCCCTCAGGCACTAAGGCCCTTGGACCTGTGTTTGGAGGCCTTTTCCTTTGTTATTGGTTTCTCCCGCATATCAGCACTTCAACACTATTTTACCCTACTCTACGCTTTTCCCTTGGTGCGGGCCAACAGTCCAGATACGAGGTCCCTATAGACCTTGCCGCAATCCTTTATTGCATTTGGGGGGAGTGCCCGCATATCACAATCACATGCTGGAGGAGAAGGCCCCTTACCCTTTTCTTTGGAGTGGACCAATAGTCCAAATGCGAGGTCCTTATAGACACTGCCCTAATACTTTATCGCATTCGGAAGGGAAGTCCCACATATCACAATTGCACTGTGTCAATGTCTTGAGATTTTTTTACTTTAACTGCTGCGATCGCTGGTCTGCGGGGTGACATCATCACTGCCACGTGTCACCCTATGTGTGGTGACACATGGCACCTAGAAATGGCCCCATGTCACCCCTAAAAACAATGAAATTAGGTGACACATGTCCTTTGCCATGTCATCAATTGTACTTCCATGTCATTGTTGATGATAACTGCCCTATCAGCTCAGAGGGCCAATCAGAGGTTGCTACATGGTCCCTGGAGGAGAGAGAAAAGGGCCTCTTTGACCTTATTTTGCAAGCATTTCCTTTGTATTTAGGAATCGACACCTCCCCAACAATTTGGATCTATATCATAATATTGGTACCCCACAAGGTTTTGGAGTTTGTTGTGACTGCAATACTGCAGGGTCACTGAGATGCGGGATGTGGGACCCGCGGGTAGTGTGACATGTGGCCCCTTGGAGGAGAGAGAAAGGGGGTCCACCCATCCCTATTTTTTTCGCCTTTCCTGTGTTGAACTATCTAAGTACTTCCCTGATGATAAAACATTATATCATTGATCAGCCCCCCATAGGTCTTTTGAGTTTTGGTTCCAGCCGATCTACTGATCATCGATATTGCTGGACTGCAAGACTGTGATAATAGATTTCGGCACTGTGAACCATCGATAATCCTTAAACATGTGCCTAGGGACCCTGTCAATAGTCGATCGTTGATGCCACATGGAGGAGAGAGAATGGAGCAGCCCGACCTTTGCTTTTCTATGCTTTTCCTTTGTAAATGGTTTTTGGCCTGCCCCTAGAACTTTTACACTGCATGGCGATATCGCCCCCTAGCAAGGTTTTAGAGTATCAACCCATTGATATGTCAGTATGCTGATATGATGATTTGTGATAAAAGTTGTGCTCGGACCTATTAACCACCGATATGCGATTGTGATCAGCCCTATGGACCTCTGGATATAATGTATTTCTATGCCTGCAATCTCAGACTTCAATATTTCAATCTATCCAGTCCCAATGAGCATCTTAGAAATAAGAGGAAATGAACAATGTTATTATACCTGGGTGATCCCTCATACTTGGCATATATCTTCTACATAACCATTTTAATTCTGCTATGTTAATCCTCTGGACTACCTTCCTCTATGATCAGGTTTATCCCTAGATCTTGGCAGTTGGACTCAGACAAATTCTTGGCAAATCCATGGACTTTGATGAGTTTGGTAGGCTTCATTTACAGCTCATATTCCTATGTTTTGGCTATCCATCTACCCCTCTTTCCTTCGTTGTCTCCCTGCACTATAATTTCTTTGACTGCAGTCGTTGGGACAAACGTTGTGATTTCAAATTGTAGTACATACATAAGAAATGAATTCAGCACCTTGACCAGTGCATAAGCCTATTTCTCAAATATATCATACTT
The DNA here is from genome assembly GCA_000404065.3 of Pinus taeda. Classification (NCBI taxonomy): domain Eukaryota; kingdom Viridiplantae; phylum Streptophyta; class Pinopsida; order Pinales; family Pinaceae; genus Pinus; species Pinus taeda. The sequence continues at coordinate 34,728 of APFE030113345.1, read as the reverse complement.
CAGTTTAGCGTCCCTTAGGACTTGGCTAAAAAAGGCAATGGGCTGCTCGTAACCATCTTTATTTTTCTGTAATAGTACAACAACGATGGTATGTGGAGAGGTGAAAGAAAATATGTAGAAGGGCACTAAATAATTAGGGCTGACTAGCACTGGGGCCTCAGCCAAAGCTTCTTTGATCCTAGTGAAGGAATCACGAGGGGCAAAGCACTACTTAACTTTGTTCTCCTTCTTGATCATATCTATGATACCTTTAACGATCTCAACATATTTGGGAACAAATCATCTTAAGAAATTTATCCTCCCCAAAAAGGCTTGGAATTTTTTCTTGTTTTTGGGCAAGGGAATGAGGCTGATGTCTTTGACTCATTCAGGATCAATCTTTACTCCTTGCACTACTGTGTGCCCAAGCATCTTCTCCTCACTCAAGGAAAACATAGACTTCTTCGGATTCAGAGAGAGAGACCATACCTTTTGAACTTCTCGAAAATGAGCTTTAAATGGATGATATGCTCTTCATCAGTCTTATAAAATACTGTGATGTCATCTAAGTAAATTACCACAAATTTATCTTGCTTTCCCATGAAAGCTATGTCCATAGCTCTCTAGAATGTGGCTCCTACATTTATCAACCCAAATGGTAGGCAGGCGTACATGAAGGCCACCCACGAGGTGGTGAAAGCAATCTTTTTCTATTCCTCACAGTTTACTTCCACTTGGTTATATCCTAAGAATCCATCCATCATGGAAATTCTAGCCGCACCCACTACCTTCTACGATATATTATCCATCTTGGGTAGAGGGTAGTTGTATTTTAGGGATGCCCTGTTTAAATGTCAGAATTCCACGCACAACCTTATCTCTCCATTCTTCTTCTAGATAGGGACCAAATTAGCCACCCACTCAGAGTATCTTAGAGGGACTATGATTTTGGCCTGCAGCATCTTCCTTACCTCCTTTTCAATGGAGGGGACTAAAAGTGGGTTTATTTGTCTGAGTTTATGTTTTCATGGATTTATCCCACTCTTCAAAGGAATATTATGTTGAATAATATTTGTGTCAAATGATTTCAAATCATCATAAGACCAAAAAAATACATCTTTATAAGTTTTGAATAGATCTAAATACCTATGTATGTATTGCCAGGGGGGGGGGACTCCTTTGGATAGCCTAGTCATCTGGGGTTCCTCCTCTAATTTGATGTTGCAGTCTTCATCTTGCTCATCCTTCTGTGGGGCCATTGGATTGGATGCTTTGTCACCTCTATTGAAAAGTATTTCTAGTGGAACAAGTCCACGAGGGATGGTGTTCCCTTTTAGTTGCAAATTGTTTTGCCCAGCCACTGTGTCTTTCCATGGAGTGGCTTCTTGTTCTGCTTCTTCTTCTTCTTAATCAGTGGTGGAGTGGGAAAACTCCCCAACGACTTATATGAATATTTTTACTTGCTCGTCATCTTCGAATACCTACTAATGTTTGACATTATTAGGCATTGAAGGCACTTTTTTGACTTCTATTTCATATATGAGGAGTGGATTTTGTGGGGGATTGAAAGTGCTTGCAGCTACTACAAGAGAGTCATCCATCCTATTTTCTTCCCTAGGCAGAAACTAGATGTTAAAGTGAAGGAAGAAATTTTCAATTAAGTACCACACTTCATTTCAGTATGTCCTTGGCCTGGGGTGTTTGGCTTGGCATTGGTCTCAGATTTTCTTCATGACTAGCTCATAATCTCCATAGAACAATAGGCATTCAATGTTCATATTTCTCATCGTTTGTAACCCCAGGAGAAATTCCTCATACTCCACTACATTGTTGGTTGCCTCAAATTAGATCTTGAAAGAGAGGGGTATCACGTTTCCTTTCGAAGATACCAACACGTTCCAGCTGCATTCCCATCTTTTGAATTTGCTCCATTGAAGTATAACTTCCATACCTCATTTTCATTTAAATGTTGGTATTTCAACTACCTTGTCAAGTGTACTAATGCTTCTTCTAAGATTATCTCATCCTCTTCTAAGAATAGGTAGGAGATGTCACTATTTTTCCCATGCACTAGGGAGTTCTCTAAGCCTTTAGATGGGGTCACAGTTTTCACAAACTGGGATTCTCTATACAACCTTCTTTGCTCACCTCCAAAAGTGGGAATGGTGGCATAAGTAAGGTCTAGCTTGATAGAGCCACCCACTTTGGAACCCCAAGATCTAGATAAGAGCATTCCAAAATGAGGAGGTCTATCAACCACCACTATATCCAAACCACACTTTTCACCAGGATCCGAGCCAAGCTTACCACCAAATCCTTGATCATGCCTAAGCACTTGACTCTCTTGGAGTCAAAGGAGTACAAGTCTTTGTATGGTATGGTGATCTCCAAACACAACTATTCCATTACTGATAATGGCATGATGTTGTGTGAAGCTCATGAATCCAGCATGCACTTATGTAGCAAAAGGTCATGGATCACCAAAGTCACATAAAATGGTGCATTAGAGGGATCCAACTCTTCCACACAGGGCCCAAAAACAACCATTGGCCTCTCCTCCTAGAGGTTCAAACTATCATGGAATGGTGCTAAGCTAGTTGGGTGCATAAATTTGGATACTTGAGCTTTGTAATGAGGCTGCTTTAAAAGCTTAGTCAGAGGAACAAGAATTTTTACCTTTTCTAGCTCCTTCTGGAGACTGAACGCATGTTGGGCGTTTTATGCATCTCCATGCTCTGTTCCTGCTCCCTTCCCACTGGTAGTTGTCAGTGGAGTAGGTGCCTCTTTTTCTGTGTGTCCCTTAAGACCATTGCTCTCTTTATTTATAGAGACTCTTGTCTTGGGTGGGTCAGGATGTAGCTTACCCTTCCCTTTGTCTGGGGCTGGAGGAACCACTTGGGGAGAAAATTCCCCTTGTTGTTATGGTTCACTCATCCTCTTCTTTGAAGATATTAGATTATACTTATGTTGTGGTTATTTTTTCATGAACTCTGCAAACTGTCTACAATAATAATCCATATCTTCTTCCTCTATTGCTACTTCTCTATGATGACTGGCCCCCTGGTGAGCCACATTCTCATGTTCCTCTTCAGCAAAACCAACATATATATTGTGCTTCATCTCCTAAGTTTCATATGACTGTTCATTGGGAATATATTCCAAGTATAAGGGATGAGGAATCTGATCTAGCTGCTCCTTTCTTTCTCTTGGAAGTAGTTGCAGTGGAGGTCTTCTATATTACTGGTTATAGCCTTGGTTTTTGACTTGAGCATTTTGCTTGGAGAGGTTATTGTTCTTGATTTCCAGCTTCCCAACCTTTTGTGATAAATTCTTGATGAGTTTGTCTAGATCTTCCCACTTCGGGTCTGATGATTCCCCACTCGACCAGAGGAGGATGTCTCCTCTTTTCCTCTTTTGGGTTCAACAAGTTCTTACTTTGCTCTCGACTTCCTAGATGAGGCCAGATTTTCTTCCACATTAAGAGAATCGATCTGAAGTTGGTCTAGATTGGTTGCTTTCCTTTCCCTCACGGTAAAACCAACATTAGAATCAAAGGGTCCCAAGAAAACCACACAAGCTACAACTGGGGGAGGCTTTAGTCAACTGGAAAGTTACTGAACTACTTATTGAACCTTTTGATAAATTTTGTAGTATCCTCCTTAGGATTTTTCCTTATTGCATTGAACTCAGTAAGGAGGTACTCATGATTCCTCTTTCCTCCCTATTTCTGGGTGAAAGAGTTTTCAAGTTGCTCCCATGAAGTGATGGAGGAATTAGGCAAGGATTTGAACCATTTTATAGCATCTCCATCGAGGGATTGTACAAACAATCTCATAACCACATCCAATTGTTCCACATTTATGTTCTCAACAAAAGCACTAAAGGTTTCAATGTGACTTTGTGCCATGTTATCATATTCCCCATTGAACCTAGGAAAATACTTTAGGTTGTCCTAGGGCGTTACACTCACAGGCTGGGGTAGATCAAGAGATGCATATTTATTGAGAAAAAATCTTGGGAGAGTTGGACTAGTGGAGGGAGATTCAAATTTGCTTGAGGGAATGGGGTTAAGACCACAACGGTTGTAGGGGAAGGAGGGTATGTCAGCGTTTTAGGAGCAAGTCCTGAATACTGAGTAGTAGTAGGCTGAGAAATGGAAGAGGGGGCTTCGAAGGTTGGTGAGATGGTAGAATAGTCTGGGGGAGTTTTCTCTTTCCATATTTTCTTAAAAATCAAATTTTCAGGGTCAGATACGAATGGATCCTTTTTCTGGGATGTATCTAAGTGAGTATGAGGCATTTTAAAAGCCATGGTTATGAATTATAATGAGAGGGGTGTGGAGTCTCCAAGGTGATATGAACACAATCATAATAGACTTTGATCACATATTCAAAGAGTTTTTTAGCTTGTCGTATCCCAGGGAAAAGAATACTTCATTAAGATTCCCGATAACCACACCAAAATATGTTGTATCTCCCAGAGACAACTTTGGATTGTTTCAAGACCAGTGCCTGGGAAAATCTAAAATGGTGTGTCTCAAATGATTTACAGGATATTGGAGACAACAATTATGCTCTATAGATACATATGTACATAGGAAATACATTGGTTCATTAATCCAAAGAAATAAAACATGGATTTCTGGTACTTCTTCAAATGTTTAGATCTCAGAAATAAGCATATAAATAGTGGAGGCTAAGAGCTTCAAGGTATTCCAGCTAATAATATTTTGGAGAGTGTGTGAGAGAGGAAAAGAGAGAAGAGTAACTCATCACATAGAGCATGAGGCTTCAAGACTTCTATATTTAACACATAGAGCTTGAGACATTAAGGATTTCTATGCTTATTTGGGCTACAAGCAGAAATAATGAATGAAGGGGAAGATGAGAGCTACGATTCATGTGTTGTGGATTTAAAGATATAATCTCAATATTCCTCACAACCATATACATAAACAATGTTCAGAAAAATGAATTTATGAAACAGTTACAAGCATTTGCATTAACATATAGATACTAATGAATCTATGAAGGAGTTTGAAACACATCTAGCAACAATAATTACATGAATTTAGGGAAGAAGCATGGACATAAACATCAGTTAAACAAAGGGGAACACATACTATAATCCTTTGAAGAGGGAATCACCAATGTTTCCTTGATATTTTGAAAAGATCTGTATTACAAAGGAGATATAGTCTGAAAATATAACATGTCGTGTTTTCTCTAAAATTTCTAAACATAAACTAAGTCTTGCTTTCCCCTATTTATCAGAGGTGAGAAAGAAGCTACATTATAAAAAAAATATCTATCGCTAGACTCATTTGTCAAGTCGACTAGTTGTATCTACCCTAAATGGCTATGTGGCCCAAAAAGGTATTACAGAAATGAATGCATCATTGGAGGGAAGGCATGTTATAGGACAAAACTAAGTAAATAACCAGATAGAATAGTAAATGAAAGTCTCTATGCCCATCCTGTGATCACATCAGCCTCAGGTTGTAATTTTTTCATGGTATGGCCTCTCGTGCTACTCAACTTCCCCCATCTCTTCTACCTTACTACTAAGATGCCTTGTTCTATGAAGTGGGGGTTGGGTAAATTGAAAGCACTTGCCTTTGCAGTCCTTTGTTGTGCAAAGGGACGAGGCCCCATGCTGAACCATTAATCCTCCTGAATCTCGTGTACTTCTCCATAACTACACGATGCTCCCTTAAAGTCTCCTAGCTACCCACCCATCCACCCATCCACCCATTAAACCTTTGTACTGCGCAACCACTACCTTGACATGGTGGGTGAGATGCATTCCATGGAAACAACACAGTCATGCGGGCGCGAGATTTTTCCTCTAATATAGGTGAAAATAGGTTTTTTTTGGATTTCCCTTTAGCTCCCCTTATCGCAGCTCTTCCTGTTCCTTTTCTCATATGATTGGGAGATGGGACTAAGGGCTGAGCCCTTAGGTGCTAAGGCTATCGAACCCGTGTCTAGAGGCCTTTTCCTTTGTTATCGGTTTCTCCTACATATTGGCACTTCAACATTGTTTTAACCTGCTTTATGCTTTTCCCTTGGCACAAGTCGATAGTCCAGAGGCGAGGTCCCTATAGACCCTACCTTAATCCTTTATCGCATCTGAGGGGAGTGTTGACATATTGAAATCGCATGCTGAGGGAGAAGCCCCTTTACCCTTTTCCTTAGAGTGGGCTGACAGTTGGAACGTGAGGTCCTTATAGACCCTACCCTAATACTTTATCACATCCAGAAGGGAAGTCCCACATATCGCAATCGCACAGCGCCAATGTCTTGAGCTTTTTTTCCTTTAATTGGTATGATTGCCGATTCGTGAGGTGACTTCATCATTGCCACGTGTCACATTGTGATTGGTGACACATGGCACTCGGAAATGGCCCCATGTCACTGCTGAAAACACTGAAACTGGGTGACATGTTTCCTCAGCCATGTCATCAACTGTACTGCGATGTCACTATTGATGTTAGCTGCCCTGTCAACTCAGAGGGCCAATCAAAGGCTGCCACATGGTCCCATGGAGGAGAGAGAAAAGGTCCTGCCTGACCCTATTTTACAGGCATTTCATTTGTATTTCGGAATCAACACCTCCCCGATGATTTGGCTCAATATCTCAATATGGGTGCCCTGCAAGGTTTTGAAGTTTGCTATGACTGCGAGGTCGCCGAGATGCGGGATGTAGGTAGTGTGACGCATGGCCCCTCGGAGGAGAGTGAAAGGGGGTATGCCCATCCATGTTTTGTCTACCTTTCCTATGTTGAACTGTTTAATTCCTTCCTCGACTATACAACATTATTGTTGGGTTAGGAGTTGTGACGACGAGGAAGACGCAGACAGGGTTGGCGTGACCACGACCTGACACGGGGTAGGCCATCCTACTGTACACCTATGACCTAGGGGCAGACTCAGTCTGTTTTTCGTCATAGTCTGCCTGTAACCTGCCATTGAACCAGATTATTCTCCTCATCCTACTTACCCCCCCCATTGGCAACTTGAGCTAGTGTTTTATGGTTTTTTGTTTGTAGGGTTTGGTCTTAGCCTGTGTCGATTACACTGGTTTATGAAGGAAACTAGCGTAACCCCCAGAGAAAAGTGGAAGGTGACCTTATAGACTATTCGGAGGACCCCCTCAAGGGCATCTCCATCTTCGGCAGAATGACTAACAACGTAGAATAATTTTCGTTTAGAAGGGAACTCTCTAAGGTTATTGCTCCACTTTTGTCGCTATTGGGACAACCTAGCTCTGTGATTGACCTTCTAGAGATTCTTGTGATGTGGCTGACTTCCTCTGTGCCTTCCCTAATGTTGATTCCCCATATTCTGGCCCCTGCCCTTCCACCTCTACTTAAGTGGCTGGATCCTCTGGATTATCCTCCCTCCACCCATCCGTGGCTTCCCACTACCCTCCACGATCTCCCCTCAGCAAAGCCCTCCCTTCACACTCCTTCCCACCCTTGGAGTCGGCTCAGCTGTTTGGCAACTACACTATCATGCCCCCTCTCTCAGACACCTACCCATCTAGATATGAACAACTACCTCCTAACCCAAACCCAAATCCTAACCTTCCAAACCCTAGGACTGAAGAATACCCTGAAGAAGTTGAGGCCATGGAGCTGACTCGTTGGAAGAAGCAAACGTGTGTCAAGCCTAGGACACATGATGTATTCATTGACTAGGAAGAATATTTCTAGTGGCAAGACACCATGGATACGGCAGCGACGGTCCTAGTAGGTAGGGTCAGAGGAAGGAACTACATAGTAGCAAGACTTACACTGTGCATAGTTGAAATATGGGGCCATCACTTGGCAAATCTTCCTATTGTTCAGACCTTTTTTCGTGGTTGGTTTGCTCTTAGATTTGCACGACTTGAACACACCAACTGGGATCTATCATACTTCTGGCACATCGAACAAGCCCCGCTCATGGTTAGGAGATGGAGTCTGCTGTTTGACCCAGACAGAGAGCAACTTGGGGCAGGGCCAATCTGGGTTTGGATTCCTAGCCTGCCCCTTCACTTCTAGAGTGAGGAAATTTTCAGAAGAATTGGTAATACCTTGGGGACTTACTTGGAATATGACAGATCCTATCTCTCTATGTGGTTTATGGCCTATGTGATACTTTTGATGCACCTGGACATCAAAGGAGGCTTGTAAGAAAAAGTTATGCTCCGCTAGAGGAATTATAACCAGACTTAGATACTGGACTATGAGGGGGTCCCCTTTTGTTGCAAATGCTACCATAAAGTTGGCCACCTCTTCAAGGTTTTCCCTCTCCTCACAAAAATAAAATTGGGTATTAGAGGGAAGACCACATTTGCAGGGGGAGCACAGTCATAGATGGAACAATTATATGGAGCCGAATTAAACGACATTGAACCTGAAGGACCCAGGTCTGACTCAATGACACCGAAGAAGTGTGGGACTACACCCCTTCGACCACCTTCACCTCCGCTAACCAGGTCTAAGGTAATCGCTGGTGGAGCGCTATCTTCGGGTATGTCTTGTCATATCTCTCACTCTGCATCCATTATTTTTTCATCTACACCTTCATCTAGCCCTTTTCAACCTGGGCCGAAACCTGACACTTCTCATCTTTGTTCAAGCCATCAAGCTAGCCTCCTCAATTCGCAGTTGGATGTTGCTCCTCTAGTCGTGCCATCATCCATTCCTATGTCACATGAGATCCCCATCCCTGGGATTGACCTCGAGCCCCATCAATACCATCTCCGTTCTCTCTCTCATGCATCTATGTCAGATTCCATCGAAATTAGCCTTACACCTTCCTCCTCTGTCCCAAAGCCCACCTGAGGTAGACCTTCCTCACTGTCTAAAGAAAAACATAAGGTAGGAATGAAGGTGGTCTCTAGGAAACAACTTACTCTTGATAGGGTCCCTAGAGCATAGAGCCCCCCATTGGTGTTTCCTCCATGAAGGCTATCTCCTTCAATTGCAGAGGGATTTCTATTCTCGATAAAAAACTAACGCTGAGGAGACTTCTTTGGAAGGAGCCAAGAGACTTGGTCTTTCTATAAGAAACCTTGGGTGTAGCAACTATTATATCTCCTCTTTTGGAATCTATGATCCTATGTTGGAAATTCCTTGCCATGGATGTTAATGGACGATCGGGTGGCATATCCCTAGGATGCAACCCCCACTCTATCAAACCACTGGGATTCTAACGGGGCATAGGGTTCATAGGGGCTGACATATACTCAATTGAACTCGGATCTGAGATCAGAATGATAAATATTTATGGACCCTGCCACCATCGAGAGAACTTCTGGGAAAGGATTTTGGGAACCAACATTTTTTAGCTGGACAGTATAATCATAGGTGGAGACCTAAATTTTTCCCTAGGATACTTGGAATCCTAGGGTCAGCAGGCACAGATCGACCCCTTAGCTAGTTTTCTTGAGCAACTTCTTGACTCTCATAAACGCATTGATATCCCTGTGGCCAAACTAGCCCCCACTTAGAGGAACAAAAGAACTGGGAGGCCAACTTAGCAAGGATATTGGACCGATTCCTCAACAAGGAACATCTGTTGGAGCAGGGGTACACATATCTTGAATGGGTGGGATCCGACAAACTCTCAGACCACCTACTTATCCACCCTGAAATTCATGGCATTATCAAAAAGCTAGAGCTCCCTTCAAATTCAAGTCCTCATGGTTGAAGGACATCTCCTACACCCGCCTTGTGACAGACTATTGGAAGGCTCACCCACCGACTAGAGATGGGCACATCACTGAGGGATTCATGGCCAATATGAAGGAATTAAAGAATTTATCCAAGATTTGGGCTCACAACAAGAGATGCGAAGATGAGCATCGGTTGAATGAAATTGAACTAGAGATAGCCAACCTTGAGGATAATAGTGGAGGCACCTTCCCTACACTTGAGCTTAGGGACACGCTCGTTGAATTAACAACCTTAAGAGGCAAAATTCTCAAGGATAAAGAGGAAACTTGGATACTGAGAAACCGAGCTATACGGCTGAGAGAAGGGGATGATAATACCAAATTTTATCATAAATTTGCTAATGGAGGGAGGGCTATAAATACCATTTGGAAATTGAAAAATGAGCAAGGAGCAGAGGTCGATACTTTCCCCCATCTGGCCTTAATGGCTACATCACACTTTAAGTAGGTTTATTAGGCCCCCCTAATGCTACCCTAGCTAAGGTCATCAGAGTAGCACAACTCTTCCCTTGGTTCATTGATATTGAGGAAGCTGAGCAACTTAATAGAGAAGTTACAATGGGGGAGCTTGAGGCTACTCTAAAATGGTTCAAAAATGATAAGAGCCCTAGCCTAGATGGATGGCCTGTAGAGTTCTACCTAGCCTCTTTTGATGTTCTCGGGAATGACCTACTCAAGGTCATTGAGGATTGCAGGAAGTATGGGCACATGCATGGGTCCATAAACACCACTTTCACAGCACTCATACCCAAATTTGACAATCTTTCATCTGATAATGAATTTCGCCCCATCTCCCTCTGCAACTGCCTATATAAAATCATTTCTAAAATCATATCCAATAACATCCGCCCCATCGTATCTGCCCACATATCCCCAGAGAAATTTTATTTTCTAAAGGACAAACAGATTCATGAAGCCATCGGTTCAACTTAGGAGGTGCTTCACTCCATCCAATCTAAAAAGATCAAAGGTATGATCCTCAAAGCTGATCTCTCGAAAGCTTTCAACAGGGTAAGTTGGCTATACCTCAGAATGCTTCTTACTCATTTAGGCTTTCCAGTAGGATTTATTAAATGGATCATGTGTTGCATCACGAACATGTCCTTTAGTATATTAATCAATGGGGCTGCCTCACCCTTCTTTGGCTCTAAAAGGGGCCTCAGATAGGGGCAACCAATGTCCCCATTACTCTTTCTCCTAGTTATGGAAGGCCTAAGCAGATTGATTAAGGACGTGCATTACAGAGGTAGATTCTCAAGAACCAGATTATCGGAGGATTTTACTATAACTCACCTCCTCTTTGTGGATGTTGTACTTATGTTTCTAAATGGAGGAATCGGTGACCTCACTACCATTCAAAACACCATCAATATTTTCAAAATGGCTACAGGCATGACCATCAACAACTCTAAATCCACAATAACAGTCTCAAAATGTTCCCCCCATGAAATAAACTTTTCTATTCAAAGGTTTCCTTTCTCTCTGAACTAGATAGATGGAGGCCTTACATATCTGGGTTATAGATTGAAACCACTTGGATATAAGATTGCGGACTGGATATGGCTGATCACCAAGCTCGAGAAAAGACTCAATATATGGTACCATAAACATCTCTCTAGAGATGGCAGACTGGTGCTCATCAAATCAATACTAGAGTACACCCCAGTTTATTGGATGTCCCTTTCATGGATTCCTAGAGGCATTCTCAACTGATTTTAGAACTGTTGCAGTAGATTCCTTTGGAAGGGAAATCAATTTGGAAGAATATTTACATGGGCTAGATGGGACCTCCTATCTATCCCCAGAAATGGGGGGGGGGGGGGGGGCATCAAAAAATTGGAGGACTCTTCCTCTGCTCTGGTGGCCAAACTAGGGTGGCATCTAATTACCTCAACCAGTCTCTAGACCAAAATTATTGTCGCTAAATATATTGCTCCCCTCACATTGTTGGATTGGCTGAGACTACCTAGTTGAAACAAATCGAGGATCTCAAATATATGGAAAGAGGTTATTGAACTCGACGCCCCTTATACGAGATGGTCTAACCTGGAGAATATCCAATGGGGCATCTGCCTGAATCGGCCGAGACCCTCGGATAGGATGTGGAAATGCACATCAGCTTCCTTGGGACTTACTGCAGAACCTCAACGAGAAAGGAATCACCCACTTAATTCATGCAGCGGATTCAGAGCGATCAACCTTCCTTCATCAAGCTTGGAAGACAGCTCGGAGCTTGCTCCTCCCTTTTAAATGGCACCAAGCTTGGCACACTTACACTACTACTCTATAGGAATCCCACATACGACTTAGAGAAGGGGAAGATGAGATCATATGGGGCATTACCAAAAACAGTCGGTACTCCCCAAAAGAAGGGTACTTACTACTAGCTAATAAACACAAACCTCAGCATATTGAAACATTGTAGAAAGACATGTGGAAGCTTAAAGAACCTCCCTGTATTAGACTACTTTTATGGTCTATACTGAAAAACAAGGTGCCGACAGGTGATAACTTGTCTAGAAGAGGACTCTATGGCCCTTATTGGTGTTGCTTTTGTAAGGGCAACTCTAAATCCCTGGATCATCTATTTCTCTTCTATCCTATCACTATTGATCTTTGGACCTCCACCCTTACCCACTCTCACATGCCTATTATCTAGGGGGGACAGACTACCAAGGAATCTTGGGAAAATTAGTGGTCATCTGCTACATCGCCCAAGGCCAGAGATCTTCCCCTACTCATATGTTGGGAAATTTGGATAGCTAGAAATCACTATATATTCCTAGACATCGCCCCTCATTGGACATCCATATAAGCCAGAATTGTAGCTGATTACTGCTCCCTCCCTGAGGACTTGGTCACCACACCTCCTAGGAATATCATTCCTGAATCCATCGATCAAAGCCCTGGGCATATTTTGGTGGCTCCGCACAAGACATAGGATGTGGAGGTGGGGTTGTCCTACATATATCAGATACCCATTATTATCACATCCAAATGGGACTTGGAAATGGCACCAACAACTTTGTTGAACTCTCCACGGTAAACTACCTCATCCAATTTGCTATAGAAAAAGAATGTCATAATCTACAAATTTTTGGTGATTAAAAAATTGTTTGTGAATAGATTAACAAAACCACAACTTTCCACACATTCACATTGGGACATATTTTGGATGAAGTGCATAGATGCATCCTATATTTTGACAATTTCATTTGTCATCACATATACAGGGAATGAAACACCATCGTTGACCAACTTTCCAAAGCGGCAACAATCAGGCCACGGAACATCTGGATGATCCAGGAGCAGCAGGGAGGTGAACATTTCTAGTATTACCACCAAAATTATATGGACCATGCAGAACAAGCTCAACAGGACCCTGAAAACATATGATAATTTTGACTATTTTATTTCTGTTTATTTTAACTATGTATATGCGCATAACAATACATGTTCTTAGGAATACTCTCTGCGTAGAGTAGTTTTTTGATGTCAATTATGCACTACTATTAAAATATCATCTCCCTGTGTGGAGAAGATATATTTTGGCACCTTAATATTTTTGAACTGGCACACAGCCACTACTTTTGCATATGTTCACAACATCCACAACATGTAATTTTCCTATTAATGAAAATTATGATTTTTCCAAGGGGCAAAAAAAACATTATTGTTGGGTTGTGTTATATTATTTCCACAATGTTTGGCGGGGGGGGTGAAGCCCCCCATTTGTTGCGTTGATTCACAGTGGGTGGGTCACAGGGGGGCTATAGCCCCCCTATTGGGGGGTTTGAGGGGGGTGGTATCCCCCCTTTATGGGGTTCGAGGCAGCACCGGAGGGAAATTTTTTTTTTGGACTATATATTAGGTGGGCAGACCTACCTATTGTTTTGTGCATGGATTTCGCACATGGTTTTGGGCACAATCATTTTCGATCCATGGTATTTTATAGATCCGGTCAAGGGAACTAAAATTATGTTCTAATTTAGGGTTAATGGATGCTTCAATGTGTGTGTGTGTGTGTATATATATATTTAGATTTATATATATTATATATATTATAATATTATAATTTATCTATATATATATTTATAATATTATTTATATTATAATATATTATTATATATATTAGTTACATTTGAAGGATATAATGAAAATAATCTAGATATCCCGGTTTGGAATCCAGGGAAATTCTCTGTGTGTATATTATTTTATTGATTCGTTACTTTGTTTATTTTTTGTTTTTAGGAATTTGTATGTAGGGAAATTTTTTTTGTTAAAAGGTTAAATCTACCATTTTGGTATCGAGTTTGTTTTTGGATTCAAGGGGATTGCTTGTCTTCTGAGGGGTTTTTTCTCGAACCTACGGTAGACACTGTTCAGTGGGATATCTGCAAGATCGATTCTTGTAGTGAAAGAAGATGAGGATTAGTGGAAAGATAGAGATCGAGAAATTTAATGGTCAGATTTTTGAGTTGTGGAAATTCAAGATGGAGGATCTACTCGTGGATAAAGATCAGTGGATCATGGTAGATCGTGGTACTAAACCAACTGGAGTGTCTGATGAATAATGGAAGAAGTTGGGTTGGAAGGAAAAAAAGCACAATGCGATTATGTGTCTTAGATTCAGTATTTCTAAATATATCAGGGGAAGATACGACGAAGGATTTATGGTACAAGTTAGGGACTTTGTACCAATCTAAGTCTCTGGTGAATAAACTGTTCCTACGGAAAAAGCTGTATAAGCTGAGGATGAAAGATGGAGACTCGGTGACAGAGTATTTGAACTCATTTAATGCTATGATAAGTCAATTATTATCTGTTGATATTAAAATTTTAGATGAATATAAGTGCATTAGTTTGTTATGTTCTCTACCAGATTCGTGGGATAGTCTGGTTGTTGCACTAGGTAGCAACGCAATTTCCTTGCAGTTTGATAAAATAGTCTCAGCCTTGATGATGGAGGAGATGAGACGGAAAAATATGGAGAGCCAGAATGGTGATGCTTTGCCTGTACGAGGACGGTCCCAGAACAGAAACAAAAATAAGTCCTCGAGTGGGAGATCTAAATGTAGAGGGAGATCTAAATCTCCAGGAAAACCTGTAAAGATGTGATGGAAACACTAAAAGGAAGGGCACTACAAAAGGGACTGGAAATCTAAATCTCCTGAGAAATGAAAGGAATGTGATGGTTATCCTTCTGCAGAGGCGAAAACCACCTCAGATGAAGGTGGGGATGTGTACTTGGCTTCTTCTTCAATTACACATGTAGATCATGAGGCATGGTTGATTGACTCAGGTGCATCCTTTCACTTCACTCCCCATAGAGAGTGGTTCTGCGAGTATGAGGAATATGATGGTGGTGATGTCTTCGTAGGGGATGACAGGAAGGCTAGAATCGTTGGTCGTGGAAAAGTCAAGTTGAAGTTGCAAGGTGGAAGGAATAGAACACTTCCGAGTGTTCTTCATATCCCTGCATGAACCAGAAATCTGATTTCTGTAAGCAAGTTGGATGATGTAGGTGTAAAAAAGGTGTTCAAGAAAGATACCTACAAGATGGTTCGGCGATCACTGGTATTGATGCGGGGAGTTTGGATTGGAACTCTATACAAGCTGCAAGGTAGCACTGTTATTAATGGGTGCAACAGTTTTGTGGTTCTTGAAAGTGGAGAAAAAATTCTAGTGGTCTCTAGAGAAAAGGCCATGCTATGGCATTAAAGGCTTCGACATATTGGAGAGAAGGGCCTTCGAATACTTCATGGTAAAGGCATGGTAGAAGGTATGAATAATAGCTCTCTGGATTTTTATTTCTATGAAAATTGTGTATATGGGAAGCAGAATCGGGTGAGTTTCCCCTCTGGTGGGAAGAGGGCAAAACATATATTAGAGCTTGTGTACAATGATGTGTTTGGACCTATGAAGGTTCCATCATTGGGTAAGTCTGTGTATTATGTATCATTTATAGATGAATTCTCAAGGAATACATGGATATATTTCCTCAAGAAGAAATCTGAAGTCTTTGATTGCTTTAAAGAATTTAAGGCTCTAGTGGAAAACTAGGCAGAGAAGAATATAAAGGTGCTGAGGACAGATAATGGTGGAGAGTTTTGAAAGAAGGAATTTGAAGAGTTTTGTAAGAAGTACAGTTTAGCATGGCAGAAAACTACTCCATGCATACCTGAGAAAAATGGAGTTGCAGAAAGAATGAACAAGACGTTGGTGGAAAGGGAAAGAAGCATGCTCAATGGTGTCGGGTTAGGACAAGAATTATGGGTAGAGGCGGTGGATACTGCATGTTAGATGGTCAACAGATCACCTTCATAAGCATTGGAGGATAAGACTCCACAAGAGGTATGGACTGGTAAGAAACCTTCTCTTTCACATATGAAGGTATTTGGATGTGGTGCATATGTACATGTTCCAAAGGAGAAAAGAACAAAGTTGGATAGTAAATCTAAAAAGTGCATCTTTATTGGGTATAAGGATGGTTTAAAAGTTTATAAGCTTTGGAACCTAGTAACAAGGAAGGTTGTGTATAGCCAAAATGTGGTGTTTAGAGAGGTGAAGGATGTTATTAAACATGAAGTCCTACCAAAGGGACCTGAGAAGATAGAGTTTGAGCTAAAGGAGCAAGAATCAGACTCTACAACAAAAGAGGAATCAAAAGATGAAGAGCCACAAATTTCGGTTGTGAGAGGATCAATTCGAGAAAGAAGGCACCCAAAAAGGTATAGTCAATCTGATTTATATTCATATTTTTCTTTATCTATTAGTGATGATGATCCCATAACTGTGAAGGAAGTAGTAGATTCAAAGGATGGAAAACTCTGGAAAGATGCCATGGTTGATGAAATGACATCTTTGCACAAAAATAACGCTTGGGATCTAGTGGAGTTGCCAACTGGAAGGAAACCTATTGGTAGAAAATGGTTGTTCAAGAAGAAGATGAATGCAGAAGGAAAGGTGGAGAAATACAAAGCTCGGTTGGTAGAAAAAGGTTATTCCCAGCTGCTAGGAATTGATTTTGGTGATATTTTTTCACCTGTTGCCAAGGTATCTTCTATTAGATTACTTTTATTTGTTGTTGTTGTTTTTTATTTTGAGGTAGAACAGATGGATGTGAACACAAAATTTCTTCACGGGGATCTGGAAGAAGAGATCTACATGAAGCAACCTGAAAGCTCTGCGGTGAAGGGTAAGAAAGAACTAGTATGCAAGTTAAAAAAGTCTCTTTATGGGTTAAAACAGTCACCAAGGATGTGGTATAAAAAATTTGATACATCTATACGGGGACTTCGCTTCACCAGAAGAAAAGCAGATCACTGTGTGTATTTTAAATTAATTGGTGACTATGTTATTTATCTAGTCTTGTATGTGGATGATATCTTGCTGGTTGGAAATGATAAAGAAATTATCCATGATTTGAAAACCCAATTGTCCTCCAAATTCGACATGAAATATCTTGGTGCTGCAAACTATATTTTGGGCATGGAAATTAAAAGGGATCGGGCAAAGAGGAAGCTCTGGTTAAACCAGAGCAAGTATGTCGAAACAATACTGAAGAGGTTTAATATGGAGGAAAGTAAACTGTTGAAGGTTCCTATTCCTATAGGTGTAAAGTTATCTTCTAAATAGTGTCCCAAGACACAAGAGGAGGAAGAGGACATGTCCCATGTTCCATATGCAAGTGCAGTCGGTAGCCCGATGTATGCAATGGTCTGTACTAGACCAAACATTGCACATGCAGTCGGAGTATTGAGGAGGTTTATGTCAAAACTAGGGAAGGAGCATTGGACAACATTGAAGTGGGTTTTCATGTATTTGCGTGGCACTATTGGTTATGGTTTGTGCTACCAAGGAAGATCAGGATTAGACAGAGTTTTGGACATCCGTGGCTTTGTTGATGCAGACTGGGCTAGAGATCTAGATCAGAGAAGATCTACAAGTGGGTATGTGTTTAATCTATTTGGAGGTGCAGTTAGTTGGATGAGTAAGAGACCATCTATAGTGGCACTATCAACTACAGAGGCAGAATACATGGCAGCTACTCATGCAAGTAAGGAAGCAGTTTTGGTTATAGAGATTGTGTTCAAGTAAGGATAGACTATGACAACCAAAGTGAAATTTTCTTGGCAAAGAACCATGTTTATCATTCAAATACAAAGCACATTGATGTTCAGTATCACTTTTTGAGGGATATGGTAGAAGACAAAAAGGTGTTGTTGGTAAAGGTGGACACTTTGAAGAATACTGCAAATGCGTTGATAAAATCTGTGAGCTATGAGAAGTTCTCCTGGTGTAGAAAAAAAATGGGCATTGTAGGGATGGATCTATGGCTAAGCTCTTCTGTGGACCCCTGTGGAAAGAAAACAACAAGTGGGAGAATGTTGGGTTGTGTTATATAGTTTCCACGATGTTAAAGGGGGGGTGGAGCCACCCCTTCATTGCACCGATGCACAATGGGGGGGTCAAACGGGGGTAGACCTATCTCTGGTTTTGTGCATGGATTTCACACATGGTTTGGGCATGATGGTTTTTGGTCCATGGTATTTTGTAGATCCGGTTGAGGGAACTAATATTATGTTCTAATCTAGGGTTAATGGATTGGGGTTTATGGATGCTTTGGCATGTATATATATATATATATATCTGCTTTGTTGATGCAGACTGGGCTAGAGATCTAGATCAGAGAAGATCTACAAGTGGGTATGTGTTTAATCTATTTGGAGGTACAGTTAGTTGGATGAGTAAAAGACCATCTATAGTGGCACTATCAACTATAGAGGCAGAATACATGGCCGCCACTCTTGCAAGCAAGGAAGCAGTTTGGTTACAGAGACTGTGTTCAAGTAAGGATAGACTATGACAACCAAAGTGAAATTTTCTTGGCAAAGAACCATGTTTATCATTCAAATACAAAGCACATTGATGTTCAGTATCACTTTGTGAGGGATATGGTAGAAGACAAAAAGGTGTTGTTGGTAAAGGTGGATACTTTGAAGAATACTGCAGATGCGTTGACAAAATCTGTGAGCTATGAGAAGTTCTCCTGGTGTAGAAAAACAATGGGCATTGTAGGGATGGATCCATGGCTAAGCTCTCCTGTTGACCCTTGTGGAAAGAAAACAACAAGTGGGAGAATGTTGGGTTGTGTTATATAGTTTCCACGATGTTAAAGTGGGGGTGGAGCCACCCCTTCATTGCACCGATGTGCAATGGGGGGGTCAAAGGGGGGCAGACCTACCTCTGGTTTTGTGCATGGATTTCACACATGGTTTGGGCATGATGGTTTTCGGTCCATGGTATTTTGTACATTCGGTCGAGTGAACTAAGATTATGTTCTAATCTAGGGTTAATGGATTAGGGTTTATGGATGCTTTGGCATGTATATATATATATATATATATAACATTGAAAGGAATATAATGAAAAACCAATCTAGTAGTCCCAGTTTTGGGATCCATAGGAAAATATTTGTGTATATTTGTTTTATGTGTTATGCTCTCGCCTTTTTTTATTTTATGTTTTTTGAAATTCGTATGTAGGTAATTTCTATATAGGGTTAAGGCATACATTTGATATTAGAGTTGTTTTGGCTTCAAGGGGACGCCTTTGCTGCTGAGGGGTTTTGCTCAGGCCTGTGGTAGACCCTGTTTAGTGGGAGATTTGCAAGATCAATTCTTGTGGTGAAAGAAGATGGCGAGTAGTGGAAAGATAGAGATCGAGAAATTTAATGGTCATATTTTTGAGTTGTGGAAACTCAAGATGGAGGATTTGTTGGTGGATAAAGATCAGTGGATCACAGTAGATCCTGGTACTAAACCAACGGGAGCATCCGATGAGGTATGGAAGAGGTTGGATCGGAATGAAAAAAGAACAATACTTTTGTGTGTCTCAAATTTAGTATTGCTGAATGTATCAGGGGAAGCTACGATGAAGGCTTTATGGGACAAGTTAGGGACTTTGTACTAATCCAAGTCTCTGGTGAATAAACTGTTCCTACAAAAAAAGCTGTATAACCTAAGGATGAAAGATGGAGACTCAGTGACAGAGCATCTGAATGCATTTAATACTGTGGTAAGCCAGTTATTATCTGTTGATATTAAAATTTCAGATGAAGATAAGTGCATTAGTTTGTTGTGTTCTGTACCAGATTCATGGGATAGTCTGGTTATTGCAATAGGTAGCAATGCAACTACCTTGTAGTTTGATGAAATAGTCTCAGCCTTGATGACGAAGGAGATGAGACAAAAAAATATGGAGAGCCTTGTTTGTATGGATGCTTCGACATGTATATATATGTATTGTAACATTGAAAGGAATATAATGAAAAATCAATCTGGTAGTCATAGTTTTGGGATCCAGGGGAAAATATCTATGTATATTTGTTTTATGTGTTATTCTCTCGCCTTTGTTTATTTTCTGTTTTTAGAATTCGTATGTAGGTAATTTTTGTACGGGGTTAAAACCTACAATTATATTGCAAATCACCCTCCGTAGGTCTTTTAAGTTTTGGATCCTGTCGATTTGTTGATCATCGATATTGTGGGACTTCGGGACTGCGATATCGGCTTTCAGCATTGTGAATCACTGATAATCCTTAAACATGTGCCCTGGGACCCTGCTGATAGCCAATCACCGATGCCACATGGAGGAGAGAGAAGGGAGCAACCAGAACTACATTTTCTTTTCATTTTCGTTTGTAAATGGTTTTCAGCCTGCCATCGGAACTTTTACACTGAATCGCGATATCGCCCCCCCGCGAGGTTTTAAAGTGTCAGCCCATTGATCCACTGGTATGTCGATATGACGGTTTGTTATAAAAGTTGTGCTCAGACCCATCGACCGCCAATATGCGATTGTGATTGGCTCTCCAGACCTTCGACTGTGATTTGCCTCCACACTTAGTCATTTTCTAGGTTTGCTTGGCTTTTCCAAGGTAGACTTCAGAAGGCCTTAACTTCTACTCCAGAAGTCCAATTTAGAACTTCCATATACCGTTGGAAAGCTCTTTCTGAGCACTACACAATGAAGAGGGTTTGATTTGGCTATGATAGCTTCTTTAGTCTAGGATAGACGCTCCAAACTTCACTTCTCTTGGGAAACCTTGGCCAATTGAAACCCACAATGTAGTGAGTAACAACAGGAGCGACGAGAGGATCTCTAAAGCATTGAGAAGTGAATGGGAATAGGCTTTGTAGGGGACTTCAACAATCATTTCATTTAAACAGTAAGTGGCCTCTATCATAGTATTTTTTTAGTCAATAATAGTTTATAGAAATGTAGTAGTTCCTAGTTGTTTGTTACAGGGTTTCTTTGAAGTCTAGGGAGATTTCTCTTGTCAAAAAGAGGGATAAGTCCACATAAAAAATTGGAGACTCCACTGGGGACTCGTCTCACTCTCCATTAGTTTTCCTTGTTTGACATTTTCAACCTTTTGTACAAGCCTTCCTTGAGTGTTTGGAAATTTTTAAAATTTGGATTTTGGGTTTGATTTGATTTGTTTTTTATTTTTATTTTTTTCCAAATTTCCCCGCTGTGTGCAATTAGGATTCAAGTATAGTGCACACTTATTCTCACTTTTATTTAAAAAATAGAGAGTACTCACACTGGTTTGCTCTAAGACATGCACACATACCTGGAATTTTCTAAAATATCAGTTATATCCTCATCAAATCCAATTTTTTTGGTTTTTTATATTAATTTACACTTGTTTGTACCTTCTCTAAGTGTTTGAAAATCTGACTAATTGTTATGTTAATATTTTCTTGTGGTTGTCTTGTTTTTTCAAATTAGGGCAAAGTCTCATTTGATGAATGGTTGATTTATCAAAAGAGAGATCTGTTGGTCTTGTTCTGTTGACTATCTATCTTTCTTCTTTCGATTACATTAGGTTTCAAGTCCAAGTTTCTCTTTTGTGAAAGTTTATTTTGTGTGTCAAAATCAATGATTTACAAGATTAGGTATTGTGTGTGAAAAATACTTCTTATGCTTGTTTCAAAAATGAAAAGTCGTTTTTCTTTCTATTGTTGAAGTGTTCATGAACTGTACTTTTTACTGCAAGTGAATTAATAGCATTCAATCAAGGAAAATTCATTTTCTTGTTGCATTTTGTAAATTTATGAGTGATTGTATGAAAAGAGAGATTTCTTGATTTATTGTGTTATTGGGCAAAGTGAAAGTTTGAAATTATTTTCAATTTTTGGGTGATTCGAAATTGGATATCTGCATTTTAGGAAAATGGATATAGTGGGATTTAGAGTTTTTGTTTACATTTCAGTTGAAAAAGTGAAAGATTATCTCCTTACTTCAGATATATTTTCATTGAAACGAAAATATTATATTTTTATTTTTGATTGCATTAGGATTTGTGATAAGTCATAATTTTATCAGTTTCACATCCATTACCTTCGAGTAAATAAAAACCCTTGAAATCAATGCTAATAAAATCAATTTAGAAATTTTTATTTTTAGGGATGTTTTCCACCTATAGTAGATCAGGTTGTATGGATTTGGAATAGGAAAGTGAGTTAACTTTCTAAAGCTGCAAACAAACATTAGCATCATGTGATAGGGAGGAAAATCCATTTACTGCAATTTTTCTCTAGGAATATCCCCTTACAGAGGATTCAAGCACGAGATCATATCGAACCCAATGAAGTGATCGACCCAACTTCATTGGCTATGGTAGATTGATTTACATGTACTAAAAACAATGTCAAAAAGTACTTAGGAGTCACTTGAGAGTAAACCTCAGATTAACCATGTTGAGGAACTTTCAAGGGGATTGAGATTTGTTACTCTACCCTTGCATGTACACCCAATCTAAGACTGTCCCACCAAGTTAAATTTTTTTATGTGGTAACCTTAATGACCATATTCTTAGGGACTTTACCTGAGGTGATGGTGGAGGGGAAGTCTCTTCTATACCTAGAATAAACAATTGGCTAGACTCGAAAATTTCTAGAGGGTATTCTTCATTCGAGATGGCATAAATGAAGCTTACTTGCACCGGATCATTGTCAACATAACTCTTTCCACCCTCTCTATCTATAGCCTCTATTCACTTTGATTTCTATGACATTGGATTTCATTACCAACTAGTGATCTCACTATGAAAATCTTGTTTGCATGGTTTGAATCCTTAGATTTTTTAGCGTGTGTTAATTGTTTGTTCTTACTTTTTAGAGACCTTAGGTTTAGATTGTGAATGTTGTTTGATTTTGTCATAAATTTTAATCCTAGATGAATTACCAAGGCAGTCACATAAAATGAAAGGAAAACCACTTGAATACACACCTAGTCAATTGGAAAATATAAAAACTGAAAGTTCAAAGTTAACAGGATCTAAAGCCTCAGAAGAAACTAAAACATTGACAATTTTACAATTTGAGACAATAGAAACCAAATATTGCGTAGAATCAAGATTATCTCATTTTGGCCTAGAGATTACTGAAGTGGTTCAAACTAAATCTAATACTTTTGAGGTTTTATAAACTGAACTAACCTAACCAGAAATAGGACAACCCGAGTCTGAAGTTTCTTAACCTGAATCACCTTCGATGGTTATAGCTCCTACTCTTGAGCTACCTTCACCTCGAAGGAAGCTGATAATTACGACTCAACTACCTCCTAGGTTAATTAGCTTTGAAGATATTACTGAAGATGAAGAGGTAGAAACACCTCATTCTCCATTTACCAGTAGTGAATATTTTGATCCAAGAGTTCCTTTCTCCTTTCTGAACTGACCCTTTGCATTCTACCACTTTGGCCTTTTTAGGTCACAATTTGTCACCACCATGCATTCCTTTTTATTCACTAGAAAGAAATATGTAGAAAATTCCTATTGGGAGCCAACCCATTGATTCATCTACTTTTACTAGCTCCCTAGAATCACTATTGTACGGTGGTCCATCAGTTCCTCCTAGATACCAGTCACTTACTCGGACATTTTGAGGAGCTTCTGCTTCTCCTCAACCTTCTACTTAGTCATCCGATTTATCCATTTCTAATGTTCATAGCATGAAATCCATGCCTGAAGCACCTACAACATCAGACCAAAAAATTCACATTGTATTTGGTAACTCAAGTAACCCTGAAGTAACCCCAACTGGTGTTTATTACCTTCTTGGGGGGTAATGACCTTATCCTACACCTAGAAGATAACCCGTTGTCAGATTTTATCCTACGATTAGGGGTCAACCTTTTACGAAAATGTATGGCCAAATACCTCAGCCCGGTCTAGGTCAACCTGGTGTAACTCAACCTTTTCTTGATACTCCTTACCCTAGGATAAACACTATTTAGAGTCCTTCTTTTACTCAACAGTTTGGTCCAGTTGCTCCATAAGTGCCACTTTATCAACCTATTCATCCTATTGGACAATATATTCCTCAAATACCTATTCCAAGTATTGTCGTACCTATCCAACAGCTTGTTTAGGGGATTATGCAAACAATTGTCCAACAACCTGTCCAAGGAATTCCTCAAACACCTGTTCAACAACCAATTCAATAACCTATTTGAAGTGCACCTAAAACACCTATTTCACAGTCAGTTCCAAGTTCCCCTTAGACACCTATCCCAGGAGTATCACAAATGACTGTTCTAGTTACCCCTCAAATATCTCTTCTTCAAACTACTCAAGCAATCCCTCGGGTTTATTCTTATAAAACCGGCCCTACAATCTAGTCTATACCATAGATTCCTATTGGGAAACCACTATAGGAACAATGCAAACACCTTTTCTAGGTCAAGCTTTCCAAATCCCACCTTTTCAAGGCCAAGCTTATCAGGTTCCACCTTTTCAAGGATAAGATTTTCAAATTCCACTTTTTCAAGGTAAAAATTTCCAAAACCCACCTTTTAAAGGTTAATTTATTCAAATTCAACTTGTCCAAAGTCGATTTGTTCAAGGTTAACCTTTGCAAGCTCAAACTATATAGGGGAAATGTTACTTAGGTCAAATTTGTCAAGCTCAACCATTAGAAATTTAACCATACCGTGGTCATACTTATCAAGTCCCTGTTCAAACTCAACTAGGTATGGTTCACCTTGGTTACCCTGGTGGAATTGCAATTCCAACTGCACAAGCTATTCCAGGATATCCTGGGTATCCTCCTCGAAGGGTTGGTCTTAACTCACAAGGCTATCAAACTTTACTACAAGACCCTAAGTGACAGTTACCATTTATTTCAACCCTAGATTTACCTGATTTATCCCTGTTAATGAATGATCACATTTATTTTTATCCTTATTGGTCAGTGATTCCTACCAAGTTACCAAGTGACATACCCAAATTTGAAGGAAAATCGAGAGAAGACCCATCCAATCATGTGATGACATATCATCTTTGGTGCGAATCTAATTATTTAATCAATGATTCTATCCATCTTCATCTTTTCCAATGAACTTTAACTAGTTTGGTAGCCAAATGGTACATTGAGTTACTTCGCACCTCTTTCCATAACTTTAAATCTGTAGCAACAACATTTTTAACCCATTTTCATCTATCGATTCATTACGATACTGGTACCAAACTATTGACTTCCTTAAAACAATCAAAATCGACTCATATTTCCGATCATAGACATGAATGGAGACATAGACATTAGTTAGTCAATTTTTTTATTCCAGATCAAATTTTAGATGAATGATTTAGGAAGTCACTTCTTCTCGTTATTACTGAGGATGTTTCTAAGGGATATGTCGTCAGGGAAGAGCAGATAATTGCTCGTGCCCAATATTTAGACTTAGTCTACACTCAATCCGACACCTTGTAGGAGAAAATCCTAAATTTTCCATGCCCTACAAGCAATCCAATAGTTACTTCTCCTACAATACCTAATGTCGCTGATGGTATAATAGGTTCTATTAGCTAACAATCTAAGGAGAAAAAGAAAAATTAAAAAAGTACTTAGACTTTGGCCATACAAGATTCACAGCGTGAAAGCCTCTCCGGAAGCTATTTTGGAATTAATGTCATAGAATCATCTACTGATGAAACCAAATCCATCGTAGGTAAAAAGAAGGGGAACAATAAATCGAAATAAAATTCTTCTTCGAAAGAGAAACCCACTAAAACTAAACCTACTGACGAGAAACAAAAACCTAGCCATCCTTTCCTTATTTGCAATGAGGATCATTATATGAAGGAATGCCCACATTGGGCAAAGGTTTCCAAATTCATTAAAGGTTCTCCAACTCCCTCTTTCTTGAAGGATCAATTTCCTTCTCAAGATAGAAAATTGGTTTCTCATAACACATATTCCTCTTCCACATTGCAAGATATCATGATGATTTCTTCGCAACAAGTTATGGTAGCTACGGGATAAAAAGATTACAGATCTAAGGGTCCTATTAACAATGAAATGAGGCTAGCTCATCTAGTCAACCTTCCAGTTCAATTCCTCCTCCTCTTTCTGAACCATTATAGATTGAGAAACAAAATCCTGACATGATGATTTGACCATCTCCCAAAGGCGTGGTTTGAGAATAATCTTTCAACACACATGTTAGAGATTCACGAAATTATAACATTTTTGAAGACTTGCCTATGTCTCCTTCCACAATGTCAGCTCTAGAAGTGTTGCAAACATGCCCACACAATGAAATATTTTATTTTCATCCATAGGAGAAATTGGTCCGAAATATTCTAATATAATTATATTTGATCTTGAGAGTCATATCTGGAGACTTCTTCATCAAATGGCATTCCAAATTCTAGTTTTTGTTAAAACTAGACTAGTGTTTTGCACAATTGTTGATGAAGGAGCTTTTGTGTGTATTATGTTGATTTCATGTTGGAAAGATTTAGGTTCTCCAACCATCAATCAATTACCTACCACTTTGAAATCATTTTATGGAAGAGTTTTTCTTCCTTATGGAGTCCTAAATGATCTTCCCATAGAGCTAGAGGTTAAAATGGTCGTGATCGAAGTTGAATTTATTGATGCTCAGCTTGGTTACAACCTTTTCTTGGTCGAAGTTGGACTTACTCCATGTCAGCAATGGTCTCATCACTTTTTGAATGATACAATTTTCCATTCCCATCTTTTGAGTTTGCTCCATTGAAGTATAACTTCCATACCTCATTTTCATTTAAATGTTGGTATTTCAACTACCTTGTCAAGTTTACTAATGCTTCTTCTAAGAGTATCTCATCGTCTTCTAAGAATAGGTAGGAGATGTCACTATTTTTCCCATGCACTAGGGAGTTCTCTGAGCCTTTAGCTGGGGTCACAGTTTTCACAAATTGGGATTCTCTATACAACCTTCTTTGCTCACCTCCAAAAGTGGGAATGGTGGCATAAGTAAGGTCTAGTTTGATAGAGCCACCCACTTTGGAACCCCAAGATCTGGATAAGAGCATTCCAAAATGAGGAGGTATATCAACCACCACTATATCCATTACCACACTTTTCACCAGGATCTGAGCCAAGTTTACCACCAAATCCTTGATCATGCCTAAGCACTTAACTCTCTTGGAGTCAAAGGAGTACAAGTCTTTGTATGGTATGGTGATCTCCACACACAGCTATTCCATTACTGATAATGGCATGACATTTTGTGAAGCTCATGAATCCAGCATGCAATTATGTAGAAAAAGGTCATGGATCACTAAAGTCACATAAAATGGTGCATTAGAGGGATCCAACTCTTCAACACAGGCCCCAAAAACAACCATTGGCCTCTCCTCCTAGAGGTTCAAACTATCATGGGATGGTGCTAAGCTAATTGGGTGCATGAATTTTGATACTTGAGCTTTGTAATGAGGCTGCTTTAAAAGCTTAGTTGGAGGAACAAGAATTTTTACCTTTTCCAGCTCCTTCTGGAGACTGAACACATGTTGGGCCTTTTATGCATCTCCATGCTCTGTTCCTGCTCCCTTCCCACTGGTAGTTGTCAGTGGAGTAGGTGCCTCTTTTTCTGTGTGTCCCGTAAGACCATTGCTCTCTTTATTTATAGAGAGTCTTGTCTTGGGTGGGTCAGGATGTAGCTTACCCTTCCCTTTGTCTGGGGCTGGAGGAACCACTTGGGGAGCAACTTCCCCTTGTTTTTATGGTTCCCTCATCCTCTTCTTCGAAGATATTAGATTATACTTATGTTGTGGTTATGTTTTCATGAACTCTGCAAATTGTCTACAATAATAATCCATATCTTCTTCCTCTATTGCTACTTCTCTATGATGACTGGCCTCTTGGTGAGCCACATTCTCATGTTCCTCTTCAGCAAAACCAACATATATATTATGCTTCATCTCCTAAGTTTTAGATGATTGTTCATTGGGACTATATTCCAAGTATAAGGGATGAGGAATCTGATCTAGCTGCTCCTTTCTTTCTCTTGGAAGTAGTTGTAGTGGAGGTCTTCTATATTACTAGTTATAGCCTTAGTTGTTGACTTGAGCATTTTGCTTGGAGAGGTTATTGTTCTTGATTTCGATCTTCCCAAACTTTTGTGATAAATTCTTGATGAGTTTGTCTAGATCTTCCCACTTCGGGTCTGATGATTCCCCACTCGACCAGAGGAGGATGTCTCCTCTTTTCCTCTTTTGGGTTCAACAGGTTCTTACTTTGCTCTCGACTTCCTAGATGAGGCCAGATTTTCTTCCACATTGAGAGAATCGATCTGAAGTTGGTCTAGATTGGTTGTTTTCCTTTCGCTCAGGGTAAAACCAACATTAGAATCAAAGGGACCAAAGAAAACCACACAAGATACAACTAGGGGAGGCTTTAGTCAACTGGCAAGTTACTGAACTACTTATTGAATATTTTGATAAATTATGTAGTATCCTCCTTAGGATTTTTCCTTATTGCATTGAACTCAGTAAGGAGGTACTCATGGTTCCTCTTTTCTCCCTATTTCTGGGTGGAAGAGTTTTCAAGTTGCTCCCATGAAGTGATGGAGGAATTAGACATGGATTTGAACCATTTTATAGCATCTCCATCGAGGGATTGTACAAACAATCTCATAACCACATCCAATTGTTCCACATTTATGTTCTCAACAAAAGCACTAAAGGTTTCAATGTGACTTTGTGCCATGTTATCATATTCCCCATTGAAGCTAGGAAAATACTTTAGGTAGTCCTAGGGCGTTACACTCACAGGCTGGGGTAGATCAAGAGATGCATATTTATTGAGCAAAAATCTTGGGAGAGCTGGACTAGTGGAGGGAGATTCAAATTTTCTTGAGGGAATGGGGTTAAGACCACAACGGTTGTAGGGGAAGGAGGGTATGTTAGGGTTTTATGAGCAAGTCCTAAATACTAAGTAGTAGTAGGCTGAGAAATGGAAGAGGGGGCTTCGAAGGTTGGTGAGATGGTAGAATAGTCTGGGGGAGTTTTCTCTT
The DNA here is from genome assembly GCA_000404065.3 of Pinus taeda. NCBI lineage: Eukaryota > Viridiplantae > Streptophyta > Pinopsida > Pinales > Pinaceae > Pinus > Pinus taeda. The sequence continues at coordinate 5,667 of APFE030113345.1, read as the reverse complement.
TCCATATTTTCTTAAAAATCAAATTTTCAGGGTCAGATACGAATGGATCTTTTTTTCTGGGATGTATCTGAGCAAGTATGAGGCATTTTAAAAGCCATGGTTATGAATTATAATGAGAGGGGTGTGGAGTCTCCAAGGTGATATGAACACAATCATAATAGACTTTGATCACATATTTAAAGAGTGTTTTATCTTGTCGTATCCCAGGGCAAAGAATACTTCATTAAGATTCCCGACAACCACACCAAAATATGTTGTATCTCCCAGAGACAACCTTCGATTGCTTCAAGGCCAGTGCCTGGGAACATCTAAAATGGTGTGTCTCAAATGATTTACAGGATACTGGAGACAACAATTATGCTCTATAGATACATATGTACATAGGAAATACATTGGTTCATTAATCCAAAGAAATAAAACATGGATTTTTGGTACTTCAAATGTTTAGATCTCAGAAATAAGCATCCAAATAGTGAAGGCTGAGAGCTTCAAGGTCGTACAGCTAATAATATTTTGGAGAGTGTGTGAGAGAGGAAAAGAGAGAAGAGTAACTCATCACATAGAGCATGAGGCTTCAAGACTTCTATATTTAACACACAGAGCTTGAGACATTAAGGATTTCTATGCTTATTTGGGCTACAAGAAGAAATAATGAATGAATGGGAAGACGAGAGCTACGATTTATGTGTTGTGGATTTAAAGATATAATCACAATATTACTCACAACCATATACATAGACAATGTTCAGAAAAAATGAATTTATGAAACAGTTACAAGCATTTGCATTGGAAATTGAAAAATGAGCAAGGAGCAGAGGTTGATCTTTCCCCCATCTAGCCTTAATGGCTACATCACACTTTAAGCAGGTTTATTAGGCCCCCCTAATGCTACCCTAGCTGAGGTCATCAGAGTAGCACAACTCTTCCCTTGGTTCATTGATATTGAGGAATCTGAGCAACTTAATAAAGAAGTTACAATGGGGGAGCTTGAGGCTACTCTAAAACGGTTCAAAAATGATAAGAGCCCTAGCCTAGATGGATGGCCCGTAGAATTCTACCTAGCCTTTTTTGATGTTCTCGGGAATGACCTACTCAAGGTGATTGAGGATTGCAGGAAGTATGGGCACATGCATGGGTCTATAAACACCACTTTCACAGCACTCATACCCAAATTTGACAATATTTCATCTGATAATGACTTTCGCCCCATCTCCGTCTTCAACTGCCTATATAAAATCATTTCTAAAATCATATCCAATCACATCCGCCCCATCCTATCTGCCCACATATCCCCAAAGCAATTTTATTTTCTAAATGACAGATAGATTCATGAAGCCATCAGTTCAACTCAGGAGGTGCTGCACTTCATCCAATCTAAAAAGATCAAAGGTATGATCCTCAAAGCTGATCTCTCGAAAGCTTTCGACAGGGTAAGTTGGCTATACCTCATAATGCTTCTTACTCATTTAGGCTTTCCAGTAGGATTTATTAAATGGATCATGTGTTGCATCACGAACATGTCCTTTAGTGTATTAATCAATGGGGCTACCTCACCCTTCTTTGGCTCTGAAAGGGGCCTCAGATAGGGGCAACCAATGTCCCCATTACTCTTTCTCCTAGTTATGGAAGGCCTAAGCAGATTGATTAAGGACGTGCATCACAGAGGTAGATTCTCAAGAATCAGATTATTAGAGGATTTTACTATAACTCACCTCCTCTTTGTGGATGATGTACTTATGTTTCTAAATGGAGGAATCAGTGACCTCACTACCATTTAGAACACCATCAATATTTTCAAAACGGCTACAGGCATGACCATCAACAACTCTAAATCCACAATAACAGTCTCAAAATGTTCCCCCCATGAAATAAACTTTTCTATTCAAAGGTTTCCTTTCTCTCTGAACCAGATAGATGGAGGCCTTACATATCTGGGTTACAAATTGAAACCACTTGGATATAAGATTGCAGACTGGATATGGGTGATCACCAAGCTCGAGAAAAGACTCAATATATGGTACCATAAACATCTCTCTAGAGCTGGCAGACTGGTGCTCATCAAAGCAGTACTAGAGGCCACCCCAGTTTATTAGATGTCCCTTTCATGGATTCCTAGAGGCATTCTCAACTGATTTTAGAACTGTTGCAGCAGATTCCTTTGGAAGAATATTTACATGGGCTAGATGGGACCTCCTATCTATCCACAGAAATGGGGGGGGGGGGGGTGGTGGGGCATCAAAAAATTGGAGGAATTTTCCTCTGCTCTGGTGGCCAAACTAGGGTGGCATCTAATTACCTCCACCAGTCTCTGGACCAAAATTGTTGTCGCTAAATTATTGCTCCCCTTAGGTTGTTGGATTGGCTGAGACTACCTAGTTGAAACAAATCGAGGATCTCAAATATCTGGAAAGGGGTTATTGAACTCGATGCCCCTTATACAAGATGGTCTAACCTAGAGAATATCCGATGGGGCATCTGCCTGAATCGGCTGAAACCCTCGGATAGGATGTGGAAATGCACATAAGCTTCCTTGGGACTTACTCTAGAACCTCAACGAGAAAGGAATCACCCACTTAATTCATGCAATGAATTCAGAGCGATCAACCTTCCTTCATCAAGCTTGGAAGATAGCTCGGAGCTTGCTCCTCCCTTTTCAATGGCACCAAGCTTGGCGCACTTACACTACTACTCTATAGGAATCCCACATACGACTCAGAGAAGGGGAAGATGAGATCATATGGGGCATTGCCAAAAACAGTCGGTACTCCCCAAAAGAAGGGTACTTACTACTGGCTAATAAACACAAACCTCAGCACATTGAAACATTGTGGAAAGATATGTGGAAGCTTAAAGAACCTCCCCGTATTAGACTACTTTTGTGGTCTATACTGAAAAACAAGGTGTCGACAGGTGATAACTTGTCTAGAAGAGGACTCTATGGCCCTTATTGGTGCTGCTTTTGTAAGGACAACTCTAAATCCCTGGATCATCTATTTCTCTTATGTCCTATCACTATTGATCTTTGGACCTCCACCCTTACCCACTCTCACATGCCTATTATCTAGGGGGGACAGACTACCAAGGAAGCTTGGGAAAATTAGTGGTCATCTGCTACATCGCCCAAGGCCAGAGATCTTCCCCTACTCATATGTTGGGAAATCTGGATAGCTAAAAATCACTATATATTCCGAGACACCGCCCCTCATTCGACATCCATATCAACCAGAATTGTAGCTGACTACTGCTCCCTCCCTGAGGACTTGGCCACCACACCTCCTAGGAATATCATTCCTGAATCCATTGATCAAAGCCCTGGGCATATTTTGATGGCTCTGCACAAGACATAGGATGTGGAGGTGGGGTTGTCCTACATATATCAAATACCCATTATTATCACATCCAAATGGGACTTGGAAATGGCACCAAAAACTTTGTTGAACTCTCCACGGAAAACTACCTCATCCAATTTGCTATAGAAAAAGAATGTCATAATCTACAAATTTTTGGTGATTAAAAAATTGTTTGCGACTAGATTAACAAAACCAAAACTTTCCACACATTCACATTGGGACATATTTTGGATGAAGTGCATAGATTCATCCTATATTTTGACAATTTCATTTGTCATCACATATATAGGGAATGAAACACCATCGTTGACCAACTTTCCAAATCGGAAACAATCAGGCCACGCAACATCTGGATGATCCAGGAGCAGCAGGGAGGTGAACCTTTCTAGTACTACCACCAACAATATATGGACCATGCAGAACAAGCTCAACAGGACCTTGAAAACATATGATAATTTTGACTATTTTATTTCTGTTTATTTTAACTATGTATATCCACATAACAATACATGTTCTCAGGAATACTCTCTGCATAGAGTAGTTTTTTTATGTCAATTATGCAGTACTATTAAAATATCATCTCCCTGTGTGGAGAATATATATTTTGGCACCTTAAAATTTTTGAACTGGCATACAACCACTACTTTTGCATATGTTCACAACATCCACAACATGTAATTTTCCTATTAATGAAAATTATGATTTTTCCAAGGGGCAAAAAAAATATTATTGTTGGGTTGTGTTATATTCTTTCCACAATGTTAGAGGGGGGGTGAAGCCCCCCATTTGTTGCGTTGATTCACAGTGGGTGGGTCACAGGGGGGCTATAGCCCCCCTGTTGGGGGGTTTGAGGGGGGTGGTATCCCCCCTTTATGGGGTTCGAGGCAGCACCGCAGGGATTTTTTTTTTTTTTTGGACCATATATTAGGTGGGCAGACCTACCTATTGTTTTTTGCATGGATTTCGCACATGGTTTTGGGCACAATCATTTTCGATCCATGGTATTTCATAGATCCGGTCAAGGGAACTAAAATTATGTTCTAATTTAGGGTTAATGGATGCTTCAACGTGTGTGTATATATATATATATATATATATATTGTAACATTGAAAGGAATATAATGAAAAATCAATCTAGTATCCCAGTTTTAGGATCCAGGAGAAAATCTCTGTGTGTATTTGTTTTATGTGTTATGCTATCACCTTTGTTTATTTTTTGTTTTTAGAATTTGTATGCAGGTAATTTCTGTACAGGGTTAAAATTTACATTTGGTATCATAGTTGTTTTGGATTCAAGGGGTTGCCTTTGCTGCTGAGGGGTTTTTCTCGGGCCTATGGTAGACACTGTTCAGTGGGAGATCTGCAGGATCGATTCTTGTGGTGAAAGAAGATGAGGAGTAGTGGAAATATAGAGATCGAGAAATTTAATGGTCATATTTTTGAGTTGTGGAAATTCAAGATGGAGGATCTGCTCGTGGATAAAGATCAGTGGATCATGGTAGATCATGGTACTAAACCAACTGGAGTGTTTGATGAATAATGGAAGAAGTTGGGTTGGAAGGAAAAAAAGCACAATGCGATTATGTGTCTTAGATTCAGTATTGCTAAATGTATTGGGGGAAGATACGACGAAGGATTTATGGTACAAGTTAGGGACTTTGTACCAATCTAAGTCTCTGGTGAATAAACTGTTCCTACGAAAAAAGCTGTATAAGCTAAGGATGAAAGATGGAGACTCGGTGATAGAGTATTTTAACTCATTTAATACTATGATAAGCCAATTATTATCTGTTGATATTAAAATTTCAGATGAAGATAAGTGCATCAGTTTGTTATGTTCTCTACCAGATTTGTGGGATAGTCTGGTTATTGCACTAGGTAGCAACGGAATTTCCTTGCAGTTTGATAAAATAGTCTCAGCCTTGATGATGGAGGAGATGAGATAGAAAAATATGGAGAGCCAGAATGGTGATGCTTTGTCTGTACGAGGACGGTCCCAGAACAGAAACAAAAATAAGTCCTCGAGTGGGAGATCTAAATCTAGAGGGAGATCTAAATCTCCAGGAAAACCTGTAAAGATGTGATGGAAACGCTAAAAGGAAGGGAACTACAAAAGGACTGTAAATCTAAATCTCCTGAGAAAGGAAAGGAATGTGATGGTTATCCTTCTGCAGAGGTGAAAATCACCTCAGATGAAGGTGGGGATGTGTACTTGGCTTCTTCTTCAAGTACACATGTAGATCATGAGGCATGGTTGATTGGCTCAGGTGCATCCTTTCACTTCACTCCCCATAAAGAGTGGTTCTGCGAGTATGAG
>APFE030113340.1:7858-33529 GCA_000404065.3 Pinus taeda | reverse complement strand
TCCTCTTCCTCTTCTAGTGTCTTGGGACACTGTTCAACAGATAACCTCACACCTACAGGAATAGGAACCTTCATCAGTTTACTATCCTACATATTAAACCTCTGCAATATTGTCTCGACATACTTCCTCTAGTTTAACCAGAGCTTCCTCTTTTGCCTGATCTCTTTTAATTTCCATGCCAAAAATATAGTTTGCAGCACCGAGATCTTTCATGTCGAATTTGGAGGACAATTGGGTCTTCAAATCCTGGATAATTTCTTTGTCATTTCCAACCAACAACATATCATCCACATACAAGACCAGATAAATAACACAATCACCAATTAATTTAAAATACACACAGTGATCTACTTTGCTTTTGGTGAAGCCAAGTCCCCATATAAATGTATCAAATTTTTGATACCACATCCTTAGTGACCGTTTTAACCCAGAAAAAGACTTCTTTAACTTGCATACCAGTTCTTTCTTACCCTTCACCGCAAAACCTTTAGGTTGCTTCATGTAGATTTCCTCTTCGAGATCCCTATGAAGAAATGTTGTCTTCACATCCATCTATTCTAGCTCAAAATCAAAAGCAGTGGAAACAGATAAAAGTAATCTAATAGAAGCTACCTTGGCAACACGAGAAAAATTATCACCAAAATCAATTCTCAAAACTTGGGAATAACCTTTTGCTACCAACCGATATTTATATTTCTCCACCTTTCCTTCTACATTTGTCTTCTTCTTGAACACCCATTTCCTGCCAATGGGTTTCCTTCTAGCCGAAAACTCCACTAGATCCCAAGCCTCATTTTTGTGCAAAGATGCCATTTCATCAACCATGGCCTCTTTTGAGAGTTTCCATCCTCTGAATCTACTACTTCCTTCACAGTTCTAGGATCATCATCAATAATAGATAAAGAAAAATTTGAACAGAAAGTAGATTGACTATACCTTTCTGGCTTAATTCTTTCTCGAACTAATCTTCTCACAATCAGAGTTTGCGACTCTTTATCTTTTGATTCCTCTTATGATGTAGTTTGATTCTTCCTCCTTTAGCTCAAACTCTATCTTCTTAGGTTCCTTTGATGGGACTTCATGTTTAATAACATTTTTCACCTCTTTGAATACCACATCTTGGTTGTACACAACCTTCCTTGTTACTGGGTTCCAAAGCTTATAACCCTTTAAACCATCCATATACCCAATAAAGATGCACTTTTCAGATTTACTATCCAACTTTGTTCTTTTCTCCTTTGGAACATGTACATATTCATCACATCCAAATGCCCTCAGATGTGAAAGAAAGGGTTTCCTACCAGTCCATACCTCTTGTGGAGTCTTATCCTCTAATGCTGATGAAGGTGATTTGTTGACCAAGTAACATGCTGTATCCACCGCCTCTGCCCATAATTCTTGTCCTAACCTTGCACCACTAGGCATGTTTCTTGCCCTTTCCATCAACGTCTTGTTCATTCTTTCTGCAACTCCATTTTGCTCAAGTGTGTATGGAGTAGTCTTCTGTCGTGCTATACCACACTTCTTACAGAATTCTTCAAATTCATTGCTACAAAACTCTCCATTGTTATCTATCCTTAGCATATTTATCTTCTTCTTTGTCTAGTTTTCTACCAAAGCCTTAAATTCTTTAAACATGTCAAAGACTTCAGATTTCTTCTTGAGGAAATATATCCATGTATTCCTTGAGAAGTCATATATAAATGATACCTTGTACATAGACTTACCCAGTGATGGAACCTTCACAAGTCCAAACACATCACTGTGCACGAGCTCTAATATTTTTTTCGCTCTCTTACCACCAGAGGGGAAACTCACCCGATTCTGCTTCCCATATAAACAATTTTCATACAAATCAAAATCCAGAGAGTTATTATTCATACCTTTACCATGAAGAATTCAAAGGCCCTTCTCTCCAATATGTCCAAGCCTTTGATGCCACGACATGGTCTTATCTCCAGCGACCACTATATTTTCTGCTCCACTTTTAGGAACCACAGAACTGTTGCACCCATCAACAACAGTGTTACCTTGCAGCTTGTACAGAGTTCCAATCCGAACTCCCCACATCAATACCAGTGCTCCTCGAACCATCTTGCAGGTATCCTTCTCGAACATTGTTTTTACACCTGTATCATCCGGCTTACTTACAGAAATAAGATTTTTGGCTACTGAAAGAATATGCATAACACCCGGAAGTGTTCTAACCTTTCCACCTTGCAACTTCAACTTCACTTTCAGTGACCAATGACTCTAGCCTTCCTGTCATCCCCCAAGAAGACATCACCACCATCATATTTCTCATACTCGCAGAACCACTCTCTATGGGGAGTGAAGTGAAAGGATGCACTTGAGTTAATCAACATGTCATGAATCTAATGTGTACTTGAAGAAGCCAAGTACACATCCCCACCTTCATCTGAGGTGGTTTTTTGCCTTTGCAGAAGGAGCATCATCAGATCCCTTTCCTTTGTCAGGAGATTTAGAATTACAGTCCCTTTTGTAGTGCCCTTCCTTTCTGCATTTCCAGCACACTACCTTTACAGGATTTCCTGGAGATTTAGATCTCCCACTCGATGACTTATTTTTGTTTCTGTTATGGGACCGTCCTCATACAAACAAGGCATCACCATTCTGGCTCTCCATATTTTTCCATCTCATCTCCTCCGTCAGCAAGGATGAAACTATTTCATCAAACTGCAAGGCAGTTGCATGGCTACCTATTGCAATAACCAGATTATCCCACGAATCTGGTAGAGAGCACAAAAAACTGATGCACTTGTCGTCATCTGAAATTTTAATATCAACATATAATAACTGACTTACCACAATATTAAATGCGTTCAGATGCTCTGTCACCGAGTCTCCATATTTCATCCTCAGGTTATACAACTCTTACTGTAGGAAAAATTTATTCACTAGAGACTTAGATTGGTAAAAAGTCCCTAACTTGTCCTATAAAGCCTTAGCCATAGCTTCCCCTAATACATTTAGCAATACTGAATCTGAGACACACAATCGTATTGTGCTCTTTTCCTTCTATTCCAACTTCTTCAATTCTTCATCGGGCGCTCCCGTTGGCTTAGTAGTCGAATCTACCGCGATCCACTGATCTTTGTCCACCAACAGATCCTCCATATTGAGTTTCCACAACTCAAAACTATGACCATTAAATTTATCGATCTCTATCTTTCCACTGCTTGCCATCTTCTTTCATCACCCGAATTGATCCCGCAGATCTCCCACTGAATTGGGTCTACCACAGGCCCGAGCGAAACCCCTTAGCAATAAAGGCATCCCCTTGAAGCCAAAATAGCTCTGATACCAAATGTAGGTTTTAACCCCACACAAAAATTACCTGCATACAAATTCTAAAACATAGAAAATAAACAATGAGACATCATAACACATAAAACACATATACATAAAGATTTTCCCTTGGATCCCAAAAGTGGGACTACTAGCTTGATTTTTTTCATTATGTTCCTTTCAATGTTACAATACATATTTATACATGCCGAAGCATCCAATACCATGGAATGAAAACCATCACGTCAAAAACCATGGACCAAAAACCATCACATCCAAAACCATGTGCGAAAACCATGCACAAAACCATAGGTAGGTCCGCCCAACCTAATATAGGGTCCAAAAAAATATTTCCTGGGACGCTACCCACCCCCCTCAAACCCCATGTGACCTCCCCCATTACGCAATCAACGCAACAAACGGGGGGCTCTGCCCCCCCTCTAACCCCTTGGTTAACTATGTGGGATAGTTGTGGAAAGAATATAACACAACCCAACAACAGCTTGAGTCATGGACATCGATTTGGATAGATGGAGCTCATGATGACATGAGATTGTTGCAGCCATTGGAGACTTCATATTATAGTGGGCTTGGAGGATTTGATGCATTAAGGAGCTGAGGTCAGTGGTGTATCTGAATTTGATGCAGTATGTGGTACATAATTTGAGCACATTTATGGGTGTGCTTGGGAGAGTGACTTGATGGGGATGATCGAGATGAGACACTTTGGAGTTCATGAAGTTGCAGTGATGATGATGCCTTGGTGGCAACACTTGGGAAAGGGTTGAGCCGAGACTTGACCACTTTGATACATGGTGGCTGATTGGTCTTTGACCATGGGTAGCACATGGATGATGAGACAGGTGTATACTTGTTTCTTTGGTAGACTTGAGGGATGGCACATTACAGATATGATGGAGGTTGCTTCATGGACCTGGATGTGGCACATTGAGAGTCAATTTGATGAGAGGATCTCTTCATTTTGAGGAGATGGATCTTACACATATATGGATGATGATGTTGGGATAGATGCGAATGATTAACATGCAACACAATGACACCAAAATCATGGACAATATGTTACGGATGAGATGGAGATCACTTCATGGACCTGGGCATGGCTTACTTACATTCTAATGGAGATGGAATGGATTCTTGATCGAGTTGATGTTGTGACAGGATGCTGAGAGAAATGACCAATGATGGAATGAGGAGGTGCATTCTCATGGTTTAAGGGCGACAATTTAATTATCTACCCGACTAGTTCAAGTCACGGGGGACGTCAGTGTACTGAGTTATGTTAGAATTTAGTTGGAGTATCATGGCAATACTTCACATGATAGTGATACATGATGAGGTCGACACGATATATTATAATGATAGCATGTAGCTTGAGTTGGAGGGATCAACCATCCACTGTGGGGAAGCATGTGGAGTTGCGACGGAGGTGGTTGATGATCATGGATTGAGGAGACTTTCCTATTCATGAAGACATGAACCTTTATGGTTTGTGCGATGGTAGAGCAGAGGTAGGCAACATGGACATTTTGGATGTTGGAGTTAGCGACACTTTGCGATGTCATATGATGGTGTTGTCGAGGAAGAAAATCATTTAGATTGGGAGAGTATGTTACGCCCATGAGTTGTGCATGCGATGTGCAACGAGGTGGGATGATGTGCCCTTGGTTAAACGTGACGAACTGGCGTACCACGAGTCGGTAGGCGACAAGATGATGCGACGAGTCGGTGAGCGGGCGAGTCAGTTGCGACGAAATTTTGCGATGATGGGACGAGTTGGTGTGTGACAAGTTGGGAATTCGATTAAACATGCCCAGGACATGAGTTGTGATGAGCCAACATGGAGAGTCGAAAATTTGGCTAGGTATGGAGATTTGTGATTGTGAGCTTATACGGTGCACGGTTGTGTTAGAAAATTATATATTACAGAGAAATTGAACACATAAAATATTGCAGAAATATAAACACGGAAAATGCGTATAACAAGAGAGACATAGATATACGTGGTTCACCCAGTTTGGGCTACGTCCACAAAGAAACAACTAGTCCTTCCTTTTATATTATCTAGCAAACTGAAGAGATACAACCTACAGTAGATCCACTATAATTTCCTCTTCGCTCTCAATGTCCTCTCTCTTCCTCATTTAGAATACAGATCTACATAGAAACAATACAATTCCGTCATATATAGCGAGGGGTTGCCTTCTAGGGAAAAAAAACCCTAAATTAAACATAATTTCTATCGTCAAATCTCCACCTAATGAACGGCCCAGATTAACTACGAAATTACAACATTTTACAAGGCAATTTTACATCTATTTTTAGCTTCGGAGGTGCTGCCCTTGATCCCCCTACCAGGGGGGGCTCCCAAAGGTTGTAGTCGCTCCCCCTTGGAACCTCCTACAACGAATATATTATGGGCAACGTTGTTGCCCCATTATGAATTGGGGCCCAATGCGATGATACCTTTGAATACAGAAGATAATCAGGCTCCGCACCCAATAGGTTGCATAAGTGGACCCGACGAGCCACTGTGTGGGGGCAAGTCGATGTGAAGCTAGGGTGCGATGGCCAAGTTGAGAGGTCGGCCTGGGCAAGCCAACCCACATTACATCCATGGCAGAGGCATATATATGGAGGATGCATGGGTGGAGGAGAAGACATCATTCAAAGTTCAAGCTTCAACGGTGAGTTCAAGTGAAGGTGGATGAGCTAAAGGAAGGGCGAACAAAGTAGGGGGAGGTGCAGGTGGCTCTAAAATGAATGACCGGACCAAATAGAGGTTTGAACAAAGGTTTGAACCACAAACCAAACAGAGGTTTGAACAGGTTAAATGAAGGTTTGAACAACCACGCCAAACGGAGGTCTGTACAACCGAATGAAACTGTGAACGACCAGGCCAAACAGAGGTCTGGAAGACCACACGAAAGCCTAAACTATTGGATAGAATGGAGGTATGAATGACTGAATGAAAGTATGAATGACCGAGCTAAATGGAGGTCTGAACAACCGAACAAAAATCTGAATGATTGAGCTGAATGGAAGTTTGAATGATGTGGCCGAACGAGTGTCTGAATGACGAGCCGAATGGAAGTCTGAACGAAGGTCTGAACAACGAGTTGAACAAGTTGCAGGTGACTCGACCTAGTAAGGGTGGGCACTCCTGAACGACAGTTGGGCACTGCTAAACGGTGCAGGCCGAATTGTTGAGTTTTGACAGAATTGTTGAGAGGAAACTTGGGGTTCCTTCACAATGGATGTACTTGTATATTTACTTGTAAAAATATTATTATTATCATTTTTGGGTAGACTCTAACCAGGGAGTTTCCCTTCCCATTAAAGATTGTATCCGTTGTGTATATGTTTATAAAATAATGATGATGAATGTATTTCCAACGTTTTAAAAAGATGAATGCTTAGTAAAAATTGAAAAATAATCTAAGTGTTGAATGTTAGGTGTAGTTCGTACCTGAGAGTACTGGTGAAAATAAATCTGGTAGTGGTGCTGCACCTACCTATGTGCGTTTGAAAGACTATCGCAAAAATAGGGGTGTAACCACTATTATAAGATTTAACCGGCTCAGAACCAACTCGGCCGAGTTGGTCCGAGTCAAGGCCTCACAGAGTTGACTTAGCCAATGAACCAGTTCGACCAGCCGGGTTATTACCGATCCAGCTGAGTTGTCTAACAACTCGGTTGGTCGGGTTATTATCGAGCTAACCGAGTTGTCTAACAACTCGGACAGCGAGGAAAAACCAGGCCGAATCGGTAATAATCGGGCTAGCTCGGTCGGGTTGGATGACAACGGCCCAAAAACTCATAAAAAATGATTTTTTATTTTTATCTTTTTTCTTTTTGGGGACCCAAAACAAGTTTTTAATTTGCCTATAGTTTATTTGCGGTCCATTCCTCTCCCCTAAACCCTATAAAACCCACCCAAGCCCTTTATTTCCTCACAACCATCTCATTACATTTGAATGAGAGTTTTGTGAGGAGTTGTGGAGTTTGTTTTTGGAGCAGGAGTGAGGAATCTTGGGCAAGCATTGTAGCATGAGTGAGGAGCTTCTTGGGCAGCCATTTGAAGCAACATTGAGGAGTTGGTTTGTTGGAGCAACCTTGAGGAGGCAGTTTGTGTCTGGAGCTATTTTTTTTCACTTGTAAAAATCTATTTTTGCTTATTAATTTTTATGTGCAAATCTGGAAATTGAAAAGAGTGTTTTTTGTGAAAGAAATGAACATTGAAGCAATGCTATATTTTTTTATTTCATTTTCAGATTTTTTACTTTCATTTCCAAGTCAAAAAATGGCACCTAGAGTGAGAGATGTTGCTTGGGCATATGTTGAAATGGTTGATAGTCAAATGCATTGCAAATTTTGCCATAGAAAAATTAAGGAAGGTCCCAGGGTCATTAATAGGCTAAAACAACACTTGGTGGGGATTAGATGCCAAATTACTCCATGTGAATCAAATGAAATTGGGGAGCTTAGGAAGAAATTGTTAGCCAACTTTGAGAAGTTTAAAGAAGAAAAGGCTAGGCAAAAAGAGTTAGAGGCTGAAATTGGGAGGAAGAGGAATATACAAAAAATGTTGGCTACCAACCCCCATTTTGATTTTGATGGTTCTTCCTCTATCCCTTGTATTGATGCATCCAACCCCTTCCAATATGTTCCTCCCTCTTTGGAGTCTATTCAAAAAAATGGTAAGGGTAAAAGGAAAAAGAAGGGTGATATGAATATCAAAATTTATTTCACTGTCATACCCTTCTCTCCATTAGATGCACATGGTCCTCAAGCTAGTAGAACTTTGCAGACCACTTTAGATGACCATTGGAAGAAAGAATTGAGTGAGACTACTTGTGATTACATATGTAGATGGTGGTATGATGTTGATATCCCCTTTAATGCTTATGTTCACCATATTATGAGCCTATGTTTGATTCCATACATGCTGCTGGAAAAGGCTTCAAAGGCTCTACTATGCATGAGATAAGGGGGTATCGTTTGCAGAAGGAAATTGCCTCCATTAATGAGTATTTCAAAGATTTCAAAAAATCATGGGCAAGAACAGGATGTAACATCATGTCATATGGATGGACTAATCAAAGCAACAGTACCATCATAAACTTTCTTATCTTTTGCCCACAGGGAACCGTGTTTCTAAAATCAGTTGATGCATCTGATAAGGTAAAATATGGATAATTGTTGTTTCAGTTATTCGATGAGGTTGTTGAGGATGTGCGGGTGGCTAATGTTGTTCAATTCATCACAGATAATGCCTCTAACTATGTTCTTGTTGGCAAACTGTTAAAGGAAAAACACAGAACCATCTTTTGGACCCCATGTGCTGCACATTGCATAGACCTCATGCTTGAGGATATTGGAAAATTAGATTGGGTCAAAAACATTGTAGATCATGCCAAAAGCATAAAAAACTCTATCTACAATCATTCATGGATTTTGAGCCTGATGAGGAAACACACAGGGGGTAGGGATATTATTAGGCCTGCCATCACTAGATTTGCTACTCATTTTTTGACATTGCAATCTATGCTTTCACAACATAGAAACTTGCAAAAGGTATTTTCCAATGAAGAATGGAATCAAAGCCAATGGTCTCACAAACAAGAAGGAAAAGAATTGAAAAATAAAGTTAATGAAGAAATATTTTGGAGAAAGGCAACAAAGATTGTGAAGCTTGCTGAGCCACTGGTTAAGGTGTTGCAGTTGGTGGATGGGGAAAGATTGGCTATGGGCTTCATTTATGAGTTTATGGATCAAGCAAAGGAGAAAATAAATAGGGCATACAAGGATAAAGTGGCTAAGTATGGGCCCATTTGGGAAATCATTGATGAAATATGGAACAATCAACTCCATCGCCCTATACATGCAACTGGGCAATTTTTTGAACCCACGGTATCATTATAAAGCTAAGGAGACAGGAGCTTTGAAGGGGGAGGTTACAGATGGATTGATTGGCTGCATTGATCGCATGATCCCATTGGAGTGTGATCTACTGGAGATACATCGATAGGCCACAACCTTTAGCAATGCCTTAGGTACCTTTGGGAAGAACCTAGCAAAGATTGCAACGGAAGCAGATGAGCCAGGTAAACATAAAATTCAATTTTCAACTTCTTAATACTTATTTTGTTAAATCGTTTATAATTTGAAAGTTGGATATAATTTGTAATTTTGTTGAGCTAACTCATTACACTCCTATGTTTTTTGCAGCACAATGGTGGGAGGCTTTTGGTAGCCATTGCCTTGAATTGATGAAGTTTGCAATTTGTATTTTGAGTCAAACTTGTAGTGCTACTGGGTGTGAGTGCAGTTGGTCCATCTTTGAGAGGATTCACATGAATAAGAGAAACCATTTGGATAAAAAACGGTTACATGATCTAGTCTATGTCCAATATAACCTCCAACTCAGATGCAACCAATTGTTGAACAAAAGACCTCATTCATATCCCATTGTGTTGGAAGACATTGATCCAACATCAAATTGGGTAGTGGAGAGTTATCCAGCGTAGTTTCATGTTGATGAGGATATTGATTATGATTATGAGACAATAGCATCACTTGAACATAATGTTTAGTTGAATGCAGATCCTGATCCACTTGTACCAGCCTCAGCCTCAGGACCAGCAAGTCCTCCAGTTGCAGGCACTTCCTTTGCTCAGCCACAAAAGAAGTGCATATATCATCTATCTCAGCTTGCAACTACTGCACAGCCTGTTAGTGCTACCACTTTTTGCAATTGCAGTTGGAGATGATGATGAGGAGGAGCCATGGGGCCCCCTGTCTGACTCTGATCCAGAGGTTGATCTAGATGATCTTGGCTCCTCTAGCAGTAGCTAGTAGTACTGGTCACAATTTACTTTTGTTGTAGAGGCCTTTTCTAACCTCCTTTGTTATATTTTTTTGTTTTTATCTCTATATCATCATCATGTATGTATTGGATAGTGAAATGGGTGCCATTTTTATATAATGGATATATAGATGAGCCTACTTTGACCATATGTTGTCTTCTATCTATATTCTAATGAAGTGTGTTTGAAAACATGAATGAAAATCTTTAAAATTACATTTTTTTATTAAAAAATAAATATTTAAGATATTTTTTCCAACGACCAAATCATTGAAATCAAGCCAGTCGAATCGATACCAAGTCAAAATCAACCCTTGACTGAGTTGAAGTCTTAAAACATTGGGCGTGACACATCGGGTGACGGGAGGAGGAGCGGTCACCGGGATCAAGTCTGTCACACCCATACCCTGGCGGTACTCTTCCAACTGCACGAAGGGGGGTGTGGCACCACCACCCGTTTTCTTTTTAACAATACTCACACAGTGTGGACTACGCCTACATTCTATACTTAGTTTTTTTTTCAACTTTTCTAAGTATACATTCACATACACAGCGGAAACATTCAATTATTCATCTTCATCATTGTTACCATTTACACATATGCACAAGGAATATTTTAATGGGAGGGGAAACTCCCTGAAATATGAGTCTGCCCGATGATAATAGCAATATTTTACAAAGTATACAATTTACAGTCTTTGTAGGAAACCCCAAGTTTCCTTTGTACAATTTTTGTCACAACTGTGCAACCTGGCCTGCACTGTTCGGTGCACCCGAACCAACATTCGGAGTGCCCACCGGTTCAACTATCTGTCGCAACTCATTCACCATCACACCGGCTTATCGCACTATTCCTTTATTCAACAATCATTCACTGAACACCCTCGTTCACCCTCGGTTCATTCAGCCGAATGCCCTCGGCTCTTTCAGCTGGATGCCCTCGCCCATTCACCCAAACGCCCTTAGCTCGTTCAGCTGGACGCCCTCGCACACCCTCATCCGTTCAGCCAACGACTTCGCCCGTTCAACCAGATACCCTCACACGCCCTCGTCCGTTCAGCTGAACGAATTCGCCTGTTCAGCAAGACGCCCTCGCACGCCCTTGTCCGTTCATCCAAATGACTTCACCCATTCAGCTGGATGCCCTCGCACACCCTCATCCGTTCAACCAAACGACTTCACCCATTCAGCCGAACGCCCTTGCATGCCCTTGTCTGTTTAGCCAAACGACTTCGTGTGACCTGCGATTACCCACTGCCTGCGGCCACCTGAATACTGCTCCACCATTTTGTGGCTAGGTGCTTCGGCCCCAATGTTCTGCCTGCATCTTCACCTAAGTTTCAACTTGCCTCCTCTAAGTGAGCTCACACTTATTGCTTGCCAAGACACTTAGAAGATTTTCTTGATGTTTTTCTCCACCATCTCGCTGCTCTACTTATATGGTGGTTGGCCCATTGCTTTGGGCGTCAGCCCACCAAGCCGACCCACCGTTCTCGTCCAAATCACCCCTCCATCGGGTCAACCCATGGTGTGGGCGCCCATACATGGGACCGCCCATCATATAAGTTCACCAACGTTCCAACACTTAGTCATTTTTTTACAATGACTTCGCGTCGCACGTTAGCTCGTCTCCTCCATTCAGTTAGCTCGTTGCATTGTGCGGGCACACCCCTACTCGTTGGTTACCTCCTAGCTCGTCGCTCGCCCGTCTTGCACCCTTTGCTGACTCGTGGGCTTGAAATTCTCCCCCACTCTAAATGGTTGTCATCCTCAACAACACCCTCATACGACATCGCAAAGTGTCACTAGCTCCAACATCCAAAATGTCCATGTTGCCCACCTCTGCTCTGCCATCGCATAAACCATAAAGGCTCATGTCTCCATGAATTGGAAAGTCTCCTCAATCCATGACCATCAACCACCTCCGTCACAATCCCCACATGCTACCCCACCATGGAAGGCTGGTCCCTCCAATGTAAGCTACATGCTCACTGCAACGTCTCGTTTCGACTCCATCATGTATCATCATTGTGTGAACTACTGCCATGATACTCCAACACAATGCTGACACATCTTTGTACACTACTATAGCCCCCGTGACTCGAACTAGTCGGGTGATCAATCCAACTATCGTGCACAAACCATGAGAATGCACATCCTCATACCATCATCAATTGTTTTTCTTAGCATCCTACCACAACATAAAATTGATCAAGAATCCATCACCATCTCCATCAAAATGTAAACTATCCCAGGTCCACGAAGTAAACTTCATATTGTCTGCAACATGTTGTCCATGATGTTGGTGTCAATGTGCTGCATGTCAATCAACCACATTTATCCCAACATCATCATCCATATATGTGTGAAATCCATCTCCTCAAAATGAAGAGATCCTCTCATCAAACTTGACTCTTGATGAGCCACATCTAGGTGCATGAAGCAACCTCCATCATATTTGTAATGTGCCATCCCTCAAGTCTGCAAAAGAAACAAGTATACACCTGTTTTATCATCCATGTGCTGCTCATGATCATAAACCAATAAGCTCTGATGTATCAAAAGTAGTTAAGTCTCGGCTCAACCCATGCCCAAGTGTTGCCACCAACGCATCATCATCGTTGCAACTCTCACTCCAAAGTGTCTCATATCGATCCTCCACATTGAGTCACTCTCTCAAGCACACCCATGAATGTACTCAAAAGTATGCACCCCATCCTGCATCAAAGTCCCTGACCTCAGCTCCTCAATGCATCAGATCCTCCAAGTCCACCATAATACGAAGTCCTCAAAAGTCACAACCTCATGTCATTATGAGTTCCATGAGTCATCTCCAACCAACATCCTAGCAAGCATACATCTCTCGGCCCAAAGGTCTCTACAAGATGCATCAGCTCTCCATGTAGTAGGAATTCTCCATAGTGTGCTCACAACTCCATCAAGTCCATGGACTTTTTGTACAAGAGTGCACAACCTCTCCATCGGCTCATAAGTAAAATATCTCCATGTCACATCAAGAAATTCACCTGCACAACATCCTTGCCTTGGCACTCCTCATTGGATTCCCATAAGTGACATCTCCACTAGTGCTCCTGCATAATGTCCCTGCATAAGACTGCCATGCTCCATCTCTCTAACTTGATGTCCATGACTCAAGTTGCCCATGTTGTCCAACTAAGTAGACCCATCACAACACCGGTCATCCTCATCCAATTCTGCAATTCGGTCTAGTGAACTCGGTCACCCAAACCATCAATCAAATCATATGAGTCTCTTCCACCATAGCTCCCCCCACTAAATATTCCACCAAGACTTCCTCTTGGTCTCGGCCATGAGAAGTCCACCCAAGTATCATCATAACTCAGGTGTGTTCCCTTCTCCAATCTGTCCATGAGTCATGTCGGGCAGTTAGCCAATTTCTCCATATGGCTAAAGCATGACCCATTTCTCCGCAATGATCATCACATTCCTCCCTTATCATGGGAATTTGCACCTTCTACCAAAAGGTCACAAACAATCCTAACAAGCCTTGCAACAGTCAATGGCCCTTGCCTCTCCATACAAGATCTCATCATAGACATCCATGGTAAGACTCTCCATCGCATTGGTAAACTGACTTTTCCCTTCCCTGCATATGGCCCATCTACCAAAAGCTCAAATGAAACACAAATATAAGTAGTACTTACTTCATCATGAGGCTCCTCCATTTGAGTTTCCTCATCCACCAATGTCTGCAAACTGCATGATCCTGGTCCAACTTGAAAAATTTCAAGTTCTTCCTCCATCGTTGTCACATCTGCAACATCCTCGACCACCATGGCTTCCTCTTCCTTATCATCGCAATCTGCAACTTTCTCCTTATCATGAATGAAAACTATGAACCGCTCTTTCTCAAGAGTTAGCCATTCTTGCTTCTTCCAAAGCAAGTTCTTCCTTATCCTCAACTCCTTGAGTTAGGCATCAAACAAGTCCACTTTCCCTGCAAGTCTATATATTTCACTTCTATTCATGTCAGAGATCCCTTCCTTGGCAAAAGCATGAAGAGCATCCCATGTTTCAAACAAGTCCTTGCTCAATTTTGCAATTCTATGTTCAACATCACTTGATTCTTCAAGTAGACTTCGTTCAAATTGACTTGGCCCCGAAGTGTGCCCCTGCCATTCTTCGAAGGTCATAATTCTTGTAAAGCCCATTTTCCGCAAAATGGACATCCTCCTCGATTCTCTGAATCAAAGCTCTGATACCATTTATCATGGGATCAACTTCTCTTCAAATCTTGAACAAAGCCCTGCGGAAAGTCAAGGCCTCTGATACCATCTGTCATGCCCATACCCTAGCGGTACTCTTCCAACCGCATGAAGGGTGGTGCGGCACCACCACCCGTTTTCTTTTTAACAATACTCACATGGTGTGGACTATGTCTACTTTCTATATTTAGTTTATTTTTCAATTTTTCTAAGTATACACACATACACAGCGGAAACATTCAATTATTCATCTTCATCATTATTACCATTTACACATATGCACAATGGATATTTTAATGGGAGGGTGATCCAAAATGGATTTTGGATAGACTTCTAAGTATAAGTGTTCCTCACAGAGGAAAATGAGAGTCCAAGGATGCTCCTGGAAATAGCCCCATTGCGTAGATCGTTTCATTTTGAATCTACTGCAATTTGAATGGGCTAAAATGGACTTCGGATGCAGAAGTTATCGGAAAAAAGAAGCTGCCCTTTGTCCTTTGAAAAAGAGGCAAAATCTTCTAAAAATGGCCTAAAAGGCCTTATATGGGAAATCGCATTGGAAAAAGGCAAAAGGGAAGGACTTAGGCCAAAGGCGGGAGGCCCCCAATCAGTGATCTCTGATGTATCAGGTCAGAGACAAGCCCGCATGCGATATCGGGACCAAGGCTATGCGACATGCGGTCGTCGATGATCAGATTGGCGGATCAGGTCGGTGCAGTCCATATTCAAAGGGAAGAACCCCCGGGCCATTCCAAATGTGATATGCGATAGCGATCATGATGTGCAATCTTAGCCACCAGATCGGGAAAGGAATGGACGGCCAGGATTAAATCAACAGTCGGGAGATCGACGATCCCCGACACAAAGGGCCGATGCGATAGTATCAGATCAACGGTCCAGCTTTAAGCGGTGATCAGCGATCAGTGATCCTCGATAGTAGGGCTAATTCGATAGCGATTGTGATAAGTGATAAAAGGCTAGACCCAATGGGATTTAAAAGCCCGATTTCACAAAATTTGAAATCCGAGAATTCAGATTTTCTGTGTATTCCCGTGTATTAAGGTTTTCAAACCTCTCACCTATGCGACAATGATATTGCGACCGAAGGCAGACCCGATAGGGTTATAGGGGCGATTTCATATATTTTGAGGTCTGGAATTCGCACGTGATAGTGTTTTCCTGTGTATTTCCGGTAAAATGTTGTGTATTGAAATTTTGGCCATTTTCAAATTTTTCGACTCAGGGGAGGCCCAAAATCCTCTGTAATAGCCTCTGATCACTGTGCCATGTTGCAAGTGGAAGTTTTTGCAGACAATGATGCGTTTGGAAGCCACAAAGCCGCAGAGCCAGATGGCCAGTTGAACAGATAATGCGTAGGGAAGCCGCAGAGCCGCAGAGGAATGATTAAATGCATAGAAACGGTCGGGGAAGCTAGAAATCCAGAAGGATGCCTCAAAGAAGCCAAAGAGCACAATTGATAGGATGGGCAGGCATAAGCAGGCAGCGTAGAGCAGCTAAGGGAGTCCTGGAGTCACTTGGAGGCCAAGTGAACCAAAGAGCATGATTGATAGGCAACAAAGCTGCAAAAGATCGTTGGAAGGTTGCTAAATGTTGTTGGGAGGTCTAGTGAACCATTGATGCACGCAAAGTCTGAGAGAGAGCTCAGAGAAGCCAGAGCCAAGATCCAAGAGCCAGAGCCAGAGCCATGAGCCATAGTAAGAGCCAGAGCCGAGAGCCAGAAAGCCAAGAGATTCAGAGCCAGGGATGAGATGGTGTTCTGAGCCCATTGTTTCTGTGTAAAACAGTGGAGTTGAGTATGGAGCTTGTAAAAGAACTGAAGCCATAATCCCAGAGAGCCTAGTCGAGTTGATTAGAGCTCAAGGAGATGTAGCCCAAGAGTTTTGGGTGAACTCCGAATTAATATTGTTGTCCATGTGTTTGTTACTTGCTGCACTATTGCACTGTTACATGTATTTACATATCAGCACAAACAACGAATTTTAAAGCATATAATCAGTTAAAATAAACATAAGCATACACCTTATTGTCAAGCACATTATTAGTTCCACATTGGTTAATCATAGTTGTCTTGGGAATAATTAAGCTTTGGAAGTGGAAGAGGTTCTTGTAATCTCACAAGAAGCCTTTTAGCGCCCCATTTTCAGATCAGGTGGTATCGGAGCTTAAGAATGATTAACCCCACCTTCAAAGAAGGTTATATCAGAATGCTTGATTGACAGAGCAAAGATTGCTTGTCTGGAAGGTGTTTGGGTAGTCAAGGATTGATTGTTTGATTGATTGTATGCTTGTTGCAAACTGACTATTGTGTGAGTTTGCAAAGGTGAAGGGAAAGCTATTGATAACTCAATCTAGGAAGGACAAGAAGGAAGAAGGGTTGAAGGCATTCTTCTATCCCAAAGGACCTCAAGGCAATCCTTGAAGCGCAAGAGGTTTGTTGCAAAAGGTTGTTGAATAAATCTCTTTGCTAATCTTGTTTAAAGTTCTTTTGTTCATTGGTATAATGACAACTTCTACAAGTGAGTCCTCAAATTCTTCTTTCCTCACAAGACTCTTTGATGAAGACATGAAGGAAGATTTGGCCACCATAATGGATATGGTGAGAGAAATGTATGAGGATGGAAGGAAGAGCAGCATACTTAGAGAGAAGTTGAATTCCGTGGAGGAATAGAAGCAGATGCTTTCTGACAAATTGCAGGAAATGGAGAGGCAACTTCATATTGCAAATATGAACCTGGAAAGGATGCATGAGTTGGAGACACAACTCTTTGTTGCACAAGAAGCCTTGGTCAAGTATCATCTTGAAGAAGAGGTAAATTTTGTCTTCAATTTCCTCTAAGAATTCTTATATTGGTTCTTTTGAAGAACATACCAGAGACATAGGCTCCAAGTTAATGTCAAAGATGGGTTATGAAGGAAAAGGCTTGGGAAAACATGCATAGGGTATTGTTGAGCCAATAATAGTTGAAGAAAGGCCTAAGTATTTGGGTATTGGATATGGACAAGCTTATGAAGAGAGTTCCAAAGCTGCCATGA
This sequence comes from Pinus taeda, assembly GCA_000404065.3. Lineage (NCBI taxonomy): Eukaryota > Viridiplantae > Streptophyta > Pinopsida > Pinales > Pinaceae > Pinus > Pinus taeda. Next base: position 16,032 of record APFE030113340.1, on the reverse strand, counting down.
AGACCATTGAAATAGCTTTAAGAAGGAGTTGCATTGCAGGTCTTCCACCTCAAGGGTGTGAAGATTGTATTCAGGAGGAATGAAATAGCTTGAAACCAGAAGCGCACACTTGAACCAGAGAGTTGTGGAAACTCTAACATCCTTGAAGAGATTGATAGTGTTCCAAAGGGAGCCACTTCTCCATGTGATTCACCTCCTCATGAAGGTAATAGAGGTGAAAGAGAAAGGTATAAATCTGGTTCTAATCATATTCCTTTTGATAAATTTGTTCAGCATGGTAAATTTCCACATAGATATGGGAAAAGAATTGCATGTTCCTTTTGTGGTTTGGATAACCATAATATTTATAGATGTTGGAAGAGAATGGCCACATACAGGAAAATTTTGAAGGAAAGGAAGCAAGAAGCCAAAGGTCCATTGGACAAGGCAAGTCATGTTGTCAAGAGGATGCACATGCAGTGCACTTTCTGCCATAAGCAAGGGCATCTTGCTACAAAATGTTGGACTCTAAATCCAACACTGCTTCCACAAACGTTGAAGAAAGTGGAAAGAGAAGATGGAAGAAATGGAAAGGAAGATTCCATGAATGATGTGCTTCAGGATGATTCACATGTTGATGCTGATGTGCAAACAAAGGTAGTACCTTTGAAAAGGATTGGTGAGAAATGGTTAGAGTTCTTATCCAATTAAGATTGCATGTCTATTGATGCATCTATTTGCATTTCTTTGTTAGTGAGAATGCAAGTTGCAGGTTTCTACCAAGAAGGTGAATGGAAAAGCTGAGTAGGAGACTCACTTTGTTGCTGCAACATTATATTTCATTTCAGCTTCAAAAGTACAGTGTGCTTAAGTGGAAGTTGAAGGATGAAATGCATGCATGAGCATGAGATGCATCAATGCAGGGATGTTGATGTTTTCCTTGTATTTGAACATGTATGTGTAATTAACTTGAGGGGTTGATTACTTTGTTGTAAACATGCATGTAATGTTGACTTAGGAGAAGTTAACTTGGTCTCCAAGATGGAGATAATGATGAAGTGTTTCATCTTTGAAAAGGAGTCCTAGAGGTCTTTTTCTACGTGCTTGACTTGAAGGGTCATTTGTTTTAAAGGAATGTTTTGTGGGCTTGTTATCTAGTCCATAATTTGTATGCAGATGTAAGACATGGAGGTGTTCACAAGATGTGAAAATCTGTTTCTTTTGTTGAAGTAGGAGTTTAGGCCATCCAATTGTTTTCTGTATTTCTGTTGTTGTTGGCAGCTTGTCAAACAGGTACAAATGAATTTTTTGTGGAGTAGATGTACTTTACATTGGTTTGAACCACCTTGGATCAATGATCAAGGCAAAGAAGTTCAAACTACCTTATATGACCATTTCAACAGAGGTTCTGCAGGAAGGAAAGGAGAAAGACAATTCTTCCTAGGAAGACCAGCACATCCAGGAAGGAAAGTGGTCAAAGGCTTTGGTTCAGAGGCACTATGCAAGGCAAGTGTGTGGAGGCTGAAAGAAGAGGGTGAGGTACTCTCAATTACTATTCAGATCAGTATATCAGTATTTTGGAGACCAAAAGTTCTTTAGTGGGAAGGCGTGATCCAAAATGGATTTTGGATAGAATTCTAAGTCCAAGTGTTCCTCTCAGAGGAAAATGAAAGTCCAAGGATGCTCCTCGAAATAGCCCCATTGTGTATATCTTTTCATTCTAAATTTGCTGCAATTTGAATGGGCTACAATGGACTTCGGATGCAGAAGTTATCGCAAAAAGAAGTTGCCCTTTGTCCTTTGAAAAAGAGGAAAAATATTCTAAAAATGGCTTAAAAGGCCTTATATCGGAAATTGCATTAGAAAAAGGAAAAAGGGAAGGACTTAGGCCGAAGGTGGGAGGCCCCTAATCGGCGATCTCCGATGTATCGGGTTGGAGATAGGCCCGCATGCGATATCAGGACCCAGGCTATGCGACATGCGATCACCAATGATCGGATCGGCGGATTGGGTCGGCGCAGTCCATATTCAAAGGGAAGAACCCCCGGGCCATTCCAAATGCGATATACGATAGCGATCGCGATGTGCAACCTCAGCCGTTGGATCGGGAAAGGAATGGACGACCAGGATTAAATCAGCGATCCCCGACACAAAGGGCCGATGCGATAGCAATATGCAATGTGATCTAGACCATCCAATTGGGGATCAGATCAACGGTCCAAATTAAATCAATGATCGGCGATCCCCGATAGTAGGGCTAATGCGATAGCGATTGCGATAAGCGATAAAAGGCCGCACCCGATGGGATTTAAAAGGCTGATTTCACAAAATTTGAAATCAGGAATTCGAATTTTATGTGTATTCCCGTGTATTAATGTTTTTAGACCTCCTGCATATGCGATAGAAATATTGCGACCAAAGGCGGACTCCATAGGGTTATAGGGGTGATTTCATAGATTTTGAGGTTGGGAATTCACGCCCGATAGTGTTTTCCTGTGTATTTCCGGTAAAATGTTGTGTATTGATATTTTGTCCATTTTCAGATTTTTCGCCTTAGGGAAGGCCCCGAATCCTCTGTAACGGCCCCTAATCACTGTGGCACACTGCAAGTGGGCATTTTTGCAGACAGTGATGCATTTGGAAGCCGCAGAGCCGCAGAGGAATGATTAAATGCAGAGAAATAGTTGAGGAAGACGGAAAGCCGGAAGGATGCCTCAAAGGAGCCAAAGAGCATGATTGAGAGGATGGGCAGGCATAAGCAGGCAATGTAGAGCAGCTGAGGGAGTCCTAGAGTCATTTGGAGGTCAAGTGAACTAGAGAGCACAATTAACAGGCAGCAAAGCTGCAAAAGGTCGCTTGAAGGTTTCTAAAGGTCGCTGGGAGGTCTAGCGAACCATTTTTGATGCACACAGAGGCCGAGAGAGAGCTCAGAGAAGCCAGAGTTGAGAGCCAAGAGCCAGAGCCAGAGCCAAAGCAAGAACCATGAGCCAGAGTCAGAGCTGAGAGCCAGAGCCAGAGCCGAGAGCCAGAAAGCCAAGAGCTTCAGAGCCAGGGATGAGATGGTGTTCTGAGCCCATTGTTTCTGTGTAAAATAGTGGAGTTGAGTGTGGAGCTTGTAAAAGAACCAAAGCCATAATCCCAGAGAACCTAGTTGAGTTGAATAGAGCTCAAGGAGACGTAGCCCAAGAGTTTTGGGTGAACTCCAAAGTAATATTGTTGTCCATGTGTTTGTTATTCGTTGCACTGTTGCACTGTTGCACTGTTACATGTATTTACATATCAGAACAAACAACGAATTTTAAAGCATATAATCAATTAAAATAAACATAAGCATACACCTTATTGTAAAGCACATTATTAGTTCTGCATTGGTTAATCATAGTTTTCTTGGGAATAATTAAGCTTTGGAAGTGGGAGAGGTTCTTGTAATCTCACAAGAAGACTTTTATCACCCAATGGGAACTCCCTAAAATATGAGTTTGCGCAATGATAATAACAATATTTTACAAAGTATACAATTTACAGTCTTTGTAGGAAACCCCAAGTTTCCTTTGTACAATTTTTGTCACAACCGTGCAACCCGACCTGCACCGTTCGATCCACCCAAACCACTGTTTAGAGTGCCCACCAGTTCTACCATCCGTCCCAACTCATTCATCGTCGCACCGGCTCATCACATTGTTCTTTTGTTCAACAATCGTTCATCATTTAACCGAACTCCCTCCTTCGCCCTCGGCTTGTTCAGCCGAATGCCCTCAACTCGTTCAGCCGGACACCCTCACCCATTCACCTGAATTCCCTCGGCTCATTCAGCCAGATGCCCTCACACGTCATCGTCCGTTCAACCGGACGACTTCGCCCGTTTAGCCTGACGCCCTAGCACACCCTCGTCCATTCAGCCAAATGACTTCGCATGACCTACGGTTCCGTGCTGCCTGCGGCCACCCAAACGCTGCTCCACCATTCTGTGGCTAGGTGCTTCAGCCCCAATGCTCCGCCTGCGCCTTCGCCTAAGTTTCAACTCACCTCCTCTAAGTGAGCTCACACTTAATACTTGCCAAGACACTTCGAAGATTTTCTTGATGTTTTTCTCCCCCATCTCACCGCACTACTTATATGGTGGTTGGCCCATCAGTTTGGGCGTCGGCCCGCCAAGCCAACGCATCATTTCGTCCAACTTGCCCCTCCGTCATGTCAACCCATGGTGTGGGCGCCCATACATGGGACCATGACCTGAAATGGGGCACTAAAGTCTTCTTGTCATCTTACAAGAACCTCTCCCACTCCAAAGCTTATATATTTTGAAGATCTATGCTTATGATTGATAATTTGTTGAATTAAAAGAACTTGAAGTATGTTGCCTTTAACTGTTAAGTGCTTTAAGCTGATTTGCTTAATGTGATATAAAAACATATAACAACAAATAATACAAATAATAACCAACACACATAACAACAATATAATGAGGAGTTCACTCAAAGCTCTTGGGCTACGTCTTCGTGAGCTCTAGTCAACTCAACTAGGATCTTTAGGATTATGGCTTAAATTCCTTTGCAAGTTCCACACTCAACTCCATAGGTTTACAACTGAACCCATGGGCTTAAAATGCCATATTTATCCTTTGTTATTTGGCTCTCTAGCTCTCGGCTCTTCGCTCTGTCAAGCCTCCAACCTTTGGTGGCTCTTTTGATGTCCTCCCAACCTCTGGTGGCACTCTGCGAATCTATGGCTCTCTGGCCTTCTGTGCTCTACAACTCTGTTGCACTCAACTCTCTAGGAAATCACCCCTTCGCCATCGCCCCAACGTCTGGTGGCTTCTCGGCTTTCATGAGCTTTTAGTTTCACTCAACCTTCAAGCGACCCTTTGCTTCTGAGTCACCTCGACTTCACAGACTGCCTCCTCTGGGCTTACACTCAACATTCAAGCATCTTTGAGCCTCTTGGGCTTCTTTGCGCTTCTCCTAAGCATGACTCTGCGTCTCTGTGTTATTAGTGGTTCGCTCGACCTCCAAGAAAATCTCAGCAACCTTTAGTCGCCTTGTCAATTGAGCTCCCTATGTTTTTTGTAATATATCAGTTACAGTTGCCTCCATCATTGAAGATTAAATGTTTCATTACAAGAATCCGTTTACAAATGGAAAGGAACCAGCGAGCAAGGGCAACCCGGTCATTTTGTCTTCCTCTAGACTTCACTCCCGAAATAGCCAAATAATAGAAATACACAAGAAACACACGAAAACACATCATGGATCATTTTTCCGGAACTCGAATAATATGGAATTTCCCCCATAATCCTCTCGGGTCCGTCATTCTATCACATGTCATAATTGCATTGCGTATGGCCAAAAACCCAATACACGGGAAAATACAAAGAAATCTCGTAAATATGGATTTCAAATGATATGAAATCATGATTATAAGCCTATCGGGTCCGCGCCCTGATCGCAAATCACAATCACATATGTCAATGGCCCTTTATATTCACTACAACAAAATAGGCAATTTGCGCCAGATTTAGCACCAGATTTTAGTGCATTTTTTTCTCAATTGGGATGATCAACCTGGTGCTAAATCTGGCTCTATTGTACAATTTTTAAAGCGTCCTTTTTTGCACCAAATTTTGCATCTTTTTTACGCCAAATTTTCCATCATTTTTTGCATCATATTTTGCACCAAGATTTTCATTTGGTTTTACAACAGGTTTTGCTTCTAGTTTTGTGCCATCTTTTGCATCTATTTTTGCATCATTTTTTGCTTCCTCTTTTGTGGCATTCTTTGCTTCTAGTTTTGTGTCATAATTTGCATCGATTTTTACACCATCTTTGGCATCTGATTTAGTGCCTTTTTTTACATCCAGTTTGTGCCAATTTTTGCATCTGGTCTTATGCCATTTTTTGCTTCTAATTTTGTACTTATTTTTACATCTATTTTTGTGCCAATTTTTCTCCCTTTTTTTACACCATTTTTTCCATCCAATTTTGCACCATATGTTGAATCTGATTTAGTGTCAAATTTTGCATGCATTTTTGCACCATTTTTTGCATCGACTTTTGCGTTTTATTTATCTCCCTTTCTTGCATCCTATTTTGCATTTAATTTTGCATCATTTGTTTCATCCAATTTAGCATCATTTTTAACACCATTTCTTGTATCCAATTTTGCATCCTTTTGAGCATCTAAATTTTCATCCTATGTTGAACCATATGTTGCATCCAACTTTACATCCCATTTTGTGTCTATTGTTACGTTCAATTTTGAGCGTTTTTTTTTGTCAAATTTTGCATTTGTTTTTGCACCAAGTTTTGAATGATTTGTTGCACCTCATTTTACATCTAATGTTGCATCTCAATTTGCATCCAAATTTGAGCCATTTTTATGCCCATTTTTGCACCATTTTTTCTTCTTTTGTGTCCAATTTTGCACCATTTTTTATGTTCAAATTTGCATATTTTTTGGTATCTAATTTTTCATCCTTTTTGGCATCTAATTTTTCATCATTTTTGGCTTCCAAATTTGCATCCTTTTTTCTGCCACATTTTGTGTCCACATTTACATCTCATTTTGGACCTAGATTTTAGTTTGAATTTTCATCTAGTTATGCATCATTTTTGACATCCTTGGTTTCACCCTTTTTTAGTCCCATTTTGCATCTCGTTTTGTGTCTTTTCTTACATCCTTTTTTCATCCTAATTTTACACCATTCTTTGAATACTCATTATGGTGTCCATTTTTGCATCCTTGTTTATGCCCAATTCGGTATCCTTTCATATGCCTTATTTTGTTCCCTTCTTTGTGTCTAGTGTTGCGCCATTTTTTGATTTTACTTTAAAACCCTTCTGGTGCCATTGTTTGCATCTTGTTTTGATGGCTAGTTTAACATCCAATTCTACTCCTAATTTTGCATCCATGGATAAATCCACTTTTGGCTTCTTGTTTAGAGTTTTACTTTTATTTCCATTTATGACCCCTTCTATGGGTTCATTTTACTATGTTCATTTACATAGTGAAACATATTAAAGTTTCTAAGTATCATTTTGCTGTAGGATTTAATGCACGGTTAGATGAAAATAAAACCCTCTCAGTTTATCCCGGAAACCTAGGACAAACCAATTAAGAGAAAGGTTGTTCTAAGGCTTAGGATTCTTAGTAGATCAAGATGTAGAGTATAGATTAACAAAAAGAGAGAATGAAGTCTTGTGAGTCCTCGCATGCAGGTATTCTCAATGAAAATAGTCTCATGGAACATGAGGAGCCTCAATAGTAAAGGAAAACAAAGACTCCTAAAAGAAAAATGGTATGCAAAGCACCCATCAATAATGTTGATATAGGAAGCAAAAATATTAAGTGAGGTTCTACCTCATATAATTAGAAAATGGGGGAGGAATTTCCAAGTAGTAGTGATTTATGCTTAGAGATACTTGGGTAGAATGGTTATTATTTGAAATGATCAAGACATCAAGGTTGCCAATATGTTTACCTCTTTTTGCATTATGACAATACAATTTTAGTTAATTGAGATCGATGACTACTACCATGTTTCCAACGTCTATGACTCCAATATCGCAAATGGAAAACCTCTATTTCTCAATTCTATTTCTAGCACAAGTAATTTATACTCCCCATATCCATGGATTATTGGGAGTGACCTCAATATTATCAAGTGTCTCGAGGAAAAGAAAGGATGAATCACAATGTTTAACAAGACATTTTGTAAGCTATACCATTAAATCCATAAAGTAGTCTCCATTAAAGTTGTGAAGCAATGAGTCTCCAATCCACACATGTGGATCAATGAGATGTAATACATGTGTGTGTGATGACTAACTTAATACACCACTCTAATAACTCCACAAACTTATGTATTTCACTCTGTCACATAAATTGACAGTAGTGTGACATAAGTAAACCAAGAGTAGACATAAAAGCCTTTGGCAACAAACATTCCCTACATCCTCAATTAGGTGCTTAAATGATGAAGTGAAAATGCAAGGAGAAAAGAGGAATTCATGATTTAACCATCATAAACATGTGATCAAGTGGGACTAGGAGTGTATATATTCATATATTTTCCAAAGAGGGAGTGAATACATGAGTTACCATTCATTGGCCCTTATTTTTATTTCTTTTTCATTTTCTTAAATATAGGACTTAGGGAATCAGGTTTTCGTAATTTTGGCACAACTTGTAGATATAAG
>APFE030113334.1:0-15567 GCA_000404065.3 Pinus taeda | reverse complement strand
CCTTCCATCTAACCGTTGATGCCCTCCTAAGTGTTTCCCAGGCAAACTCATTACCAAAATATGCACCGCGGGTGACGTTGCTCTTCCTTCCATCTAACCGTTGATGCCCTAAGTGTTTCTGAGGAAAACTCCATCTGGGGTTCGAATCCCATGCAATTAACTCCATCCTAAGTGTTTCTCACGAAAACTCCATCTGGGTTCGAATCCCATGCAATTAACTCCATTGGGTTTCGAATCCCATGAAATCCATATATCACGTTGATGGTCTTCCTTCTTCTAGAATATCCACGCAAATATAGACAAGGCAAAGAGAAATACAGTGATGTTGTAATCTGTAAATATTTTATTTTCTTCTAGAATATCCACGCAAATATAAACAAGGCAAAGAAAAATACAGTGATGTTGTAATCTGTGAATATTTTATTTGAACACAGTGTTAAACTGGAAATGAAAAAGAAAAGAAAATTTTCAGGCGAAAAATACAGCCCTACAATGTGATGTTGTAATCTGTGAATATTTTATTTGAACACAACAGTAAACAGGAAATGAAAAAGAAAATAAATATTTGTAATAGTAAAAATAAAATAAATATTTATAATCTAAAATAAAATATATAAATTGCAATGGGGTTAAATGATTTATTTTAATAAGAATTTGTTATTTTTGCCTAAAATGCTAAATTAAAAAGAAGAAGTTAAAAATGATATTGGGATGAGTGTAAACATTTAAATATGACCTCAATTAATAATAAAAAGTTAAATTAATAAAAACAATAAAATTTAATCTGTTATATTTTGATTTTGTTATTAACCATGGCTTGTCAATACTACAAGTCCAAAAACATAACTTATTTCACAACCAAAATATTTTACAACAATATGACAAGATTCTTAATCATGGATATTTACCCCCACATTACGGTAGATATTATTAACTTGTAAAAAATAGCTTTTGTTACAATACCATGGGTCAATACCATGGATTATCAATACCACATGGCCAAAAAACATAAATTTCCAAATACATAACTTATTTTACAATAATATGACAGGATTCTTAACTGTGGATATTCACCCCCACATTATGGTAGATATTATTAACTCGTAAAAAATAGCTTTTGTTACAATACCATGGGTCAATACCATGGATTATCAATACCACATGCCCCAAAAACATAAATTTCCAAACACATAACTTATTTTACAATAATATGACAAGATTCTTAACTGTGGATATTCACCCCCACATTACGGTAGATATTATTAACTTGTAAAAAATAGTTTTTGTTCAATACCATGGATTATCAATACCACATGCCCAAAAAACATAAATTATTTCACAATCAAATATTTTATAACAATATGACAAGAACCCGGATGCGGGTGCTTGTACCACATATCAATGCCAGTACTGAAAAGGACGGCAGCTGGCATCACAACCAGCAGTTCCTGGCGGTTTAAGGCAAGTGAGGAGTAGGCATTCAAGGCTCTGCGTAATGGCGGTTTGAGCTTGGGAGTAATGGCCCTGAGTAGGAAAGTTAATGAGTTGCAAGGACATTGTTCCCGGTTGGTGGACCTCGATCAGGGCATAAAAGAAATGAACCTCAGTGGATATGGCACAGAGGCGCGCTTCAGATGGTTAATTCGCTTGAGCTCGAGGGCAGCACGCAGTGCACGGGAACCTCCCTGGGTCAGGTATCTATCTGTTGGTTCTGGACTGGTAAGAGGGTCTAGTAGGTCTAATCTTGTTCTTTTCAGTTTATCCCTGTGCCTAAATATTGTTGTCTTTCGTTACTTTAAGTTCATTCTCTGTCTCGGGGTCTGGCACAAGAATTTGGTGTTGCTTGTCACTGTTTGGGGTCTGGGCATAGCGTCTCTGGTTAATACAGAGCAGGAGCTGTGGATTTCATCAGTTAATAATTGGGTTGAACTGGAAGGAGTCTGGTTCTGGAGTGTCTGGTATTTAGCTTGCAATTGGTTGTTCATTCCCCCAATTCAGGATCTCTGTTTGAACATTCATCACCTGAATTCCACCATGCCACGCCAACGTGGAATCCCAAGACGTGGAAGTCATACTGGGTCACGGGGAGGTTCTATCAGTCGCGGAGGCTATGTCCCACAACGCATAGAACCTTTAGCTTCTGTACTGCCCCCCTCACCATCCTCAGCCAGTTCTGGTCCCTCTCTCACCAGCTCTTTCCATTCAGCTCATTTTAAGTTTCGCAGCAAGCTGAACAAGCTGCTAATCTCTGTTGTTGTCACGGTGCTCTTTTCGGAGGAGGAGGAAGAGTCAGAATTAGAGGAAGAGCCTGCTAGTGCAGAAGAAACGTCCAGTGAGCAAGCTCATTCCAATAATTCCATTGCTCATCAAGAAAGCCCAATTGAGGATGTCCTCAACGCTTCGGAGATTTTGTGCGATGATGGCCAACAAGAAATACCTCGGCACCAGCCTTCATCTTCACAGGAGCCCATCAAGGATTGGTAGCCTGCAAGTACTTCCGAGAACATCCTCCACCTTGTTCTCCCTCCAGGACGCAGCGCGATGGATGTAGAAGACAACCTCATGGTTACCTAGGTCAACCGAGCAAGCGAGAAGGACGCCGGCTCTCCTCAGCAGGATTAAGAGTTTGTTTGTTCTATGGTTTGTTTTTTGGTCTGCGTTTTCCTATTTTGCATGGTCAATTTTCACACAGGCCTGAAATCTACAATCTACAGGTTTTTTGAAACTCAATGGAAATGTAATAGCCCTTCTAAGCTCAGTGAAGAGCTGAATTTTGTATTTTTGTATTTTTGTAAGCTCAGTGCAGAGCTGAATTTTGTAAAAAACAACAGTCTGCCTATGGTTCGGATAGTTCAATATGTAAAGGTCAGGCATCAGGACACCTGCAATCGGTTTTTTGGTATGGTTTGGATAGTTCAATATGTAAAGGTCAGGCATCAGGACACCTGCAATCGATTTTTTGGTAGAGGGCAGGCTACAGCCCCCTCAGAGGTTGCAATCGGTTTTTTGGTAGAGGACAGGCTACAGCCCTCTCAGAGGTTAAAATCTCTCTGTAAATATTTTTTTCCTCTTTTTATTAATAGAATAGTCTTTGCGGAGAAAAACAATATGACAAGATTGTTAACCATGGATATTCACCCACTTTACCATGGATATTAACTTGTAAATCAGCTTTGTTGCAATACCATGGGCCAATACCATGGCTTATCAATACCACATGTCAAAAAACCATAACTTATTTCATCGTAAAAATACTTTATTTTAGTTTAATTTTACAACATTTTTTTAATTGAATCTAAAAGGGAAAATGTTACAATTTGAGATATATCTAAACCCTCTATCCTCACGACTACTACAAATATTCCCATACAAATTAAATTAAGGTTTTAATAAAATTAAGCTAAGATGGATCTAATCCAGTTCTTTATATATATAATATATATATATTCTTATATATATATATATATATGTTTAATCCATCTTAGGTAAGGATCCAAAGGGATAGAACAAGCCAATTGACTTATTATAATAAAATTAATATAGTGCATGATTTTTTTAAGTTTTTCATTATTTTTATTTTCTTTCACCATGATTGATCCAAATATAGTTTAATATTTTAACAACCCAATTCCATGGGCTTATCATTACACAAGTCCAAAACCATAACTTATTTCCACAACTAAAATATTTTATCAACCAATATAACAGATTATTATAATAAATTAAATATAGTGCATGTTTTTTTAAGTTTTTCATTATTTTATTTTCTATTGATCCAAAATATAAGTTTAATATTTTACAACCAATACCATGGCTTATCAATACTACAAGTCCAAAAACCATAACTTATTTCACAAATAATACTACAAGTCCAAAAACCATAACTTATTTCACAACTAAAATATTTTACAACAATATAACAAGATTCCCATGGATATTCACCCCCACATTACCGTAGATATTATTAACTTGTAAAAAATAGCCTTTGTTACAATACCATGGGTCAATACCATGGATTATCAATACCACATGCCCAAAAGAACATAAATTATTTCACAATCAAAATATTTTATAACAATACCACACACCCAAAAAAACATAAATTATTTCACAATCAAATATCTTATAACAATATGACAAGATTGTTAACCATGGATATTCACCCTCACTTTATCATGGATATTAACTTGTAAATCTGCTTTATTACAATACCATGGGCCAATACCATGGCTTATCAATACCACATGCCAAAAAACCATAACTTATTTCATAGTAAAAAAAATTTAATTTAATTTAATTTTACAACTTTTTTTTAATTGAATCTAAAAGGGAAAATGTTACAATTTGAGATATATCTAAACCCTCTATCCTTAGGATTACTAAAAGTATTAAATTAATTTTTAATAAAATTAAGTTAAAATGGTTCTATTCCCATTGTTTATTATATATATATATTATATATATAGAGAGAGAGAGAAGAGAGAGAGAACCCACATCGATCCATCAAGCTAAGGATCCAAGGGATGAGAGCAAGAAAAAATTATAATAGATTAAATATAGTGCATGATTTTTTAAAGTTTTTCATTATTTTATTTTCTTTGACATGATTGATGCAAATTATAGGTTTAATATTTTACAACCAATTAAGTTTTTCTAATTTAGATAATTTCTTCAACACGATACAATGTGATAAAATTTAAGAGAGAGTTGGGGAGAGGGTGCGGAGAGGGAGTGAGATGGTGAAAAAGTTGGAGGATAGAGAGAGAGAAAGAGAGAATGATCGGGTGGGAGAGAGAGTGAGGTGGGAGAGAGGGAGCGAGAGGAAGGAAGAGAGAGGAGAGATGGAGAGAGATGGAGTTGGAGTGGGAGAGAGAGGGAGGAAAAAACAAATACCTAGAGAGATAGAGGTGGAGAGAGAGAGGAGTGAAAAGGGAGAGATGGAGAGAGAGTGAGGGAGAGAGGAGAGGAGGGAAGAGAAAGAAGAGAGAGAACAGAGATAGGGAGAGAAGGGGAAGGGAGAGAGATGGATACATAGAGATGGAGAAGGATGGAAAGGGAGATTGTGATAGAGTTGGACGGAAAAGAGAGAGAGGGAGAGAGGGGGGAGTGATTTGGGGGTAGAGATAGATGGAGGTGGGAGATAAGGGATAGAAAGGAAGTAAGATATAGATGAGGAGAGAGAGATGGAATTGGATGGGGTAGGAGAGGAAGGAAACAAGAAAAACATAAAGGGATAAAGGTGGAGAGAGAGAGGTGGTGACAAGGGAGTCATGTATAGAGAGTGAGGGAGAGAAGAGAGCAAGAGGGAATAGAGAGAAGGATATAGATAGAGAGGGAGAGAAGGGGAAAAGAGAGATAGACAGAGAAGGGGAAGAGAGGGAGAGAGATTGTGTGTATGTTTGGGGGGTTATATAGAGAGGGAATAACAAAGAGACACAAATACAAATATAGATATTATATAGTATTATATAACCAACCTAAATCCATATTAACCCTATAACTATCAAGTGCCGAGAGGGATCCTATCTCTCGAGGTGAAAACATTTCCTCAAGTTTTACACTAGAAATAAAAGTTTACACCTCAAGAGATTGGACCCATCTCAATGCTCGATAGATCCAGGGTTAAGATGGATGTAGTTCAGTTAATATGAAATTAAAGTAGTTTTTATCTGATATTATAGTATTAAAAATTAAAATTTCCTTTTAAATTAATTTCAAATCAGAACTAGATCCAATTAGATTCAACGAATGGATTTTTAAAAAATACATAAAATAATATTTTTTTATTAAAAAATATATTTTTAAAATTACAAATTATTAGAGATACATAATGCAAAGTTGGCTCACCTATACACCATGTGAGGATCAAGAAGTGTTTAAGGAAGGATAACCTTTCAACCAATCTTTAACAACCTTTCAATCTCCTATCACTTGTAAGTTTAGATTGCTTAACACAATTAAGATGACTAACATAAAAAAATTGATTGATATTATTATAGTACTTGTAAGGTAGTTGTATTTTTGTTCTTAGACTAAATTAGTCATTCATGTTAGTCATTTTTAGTTGTATTACTTATTAGCTAGTCACATATTTTAACCTGCGACTAAATTAGTGATTTATGTTAGTCGTTTTTAGTTCGATCACTTATGATTGCTAATTTTTTGTAGTATTTCACTTGGAAAAGCTAAGATGACTAACTTTTTTAGTCACCTAGTCACTAATTGCTCATTTTCTACTAGTGTAACTTCTTGATGAAAACAACTATGAAAAAACCTTAACAAGTCTAGTTAGGGACAATCAACTAGGGACAAGTCGTTAATGGTACAATTGAATTTAATTTAATGATAAAAAATTCATTGATCGAGTCAATGGGATGATGGGAAAATCAAGAGTGATTACCTTGGTAAAATCTCAAGTAACCAAGAGAAGTAGATGATTGGCTGAGCCATCGAAAGGATCATGGTCAAGCACATGTCCATAGTCAAGTGAGACCGATGGATGATCATTTGTTGAAGGGAAATTAGCTATAGTCATAACTGATCAAAAAATGTCTAAGAATGTTGAAATTCTAGGGATCTAGGTCAATGATGCTTAGCCACCTATATTTATTCAAGAAACTATGAATTGGGTTTTTTATTCATATATATAGAACACGAGGTAAGGCTAGTAAGAATATAATAATGAATAATCATGATCAATGGATAGTGGACGACGTATGAGACCATTCGTATTAGATGTGAACCATTGTCAACTTTCATTGTAATCTATCTCTGAATTTAGCCAAGAATATAAGAGTGGTGAAGCTCACAGTTTAGCTAATTTTCCTAGTTTAGGGCTTATAGAGTAAAATCTCTATGTGTTGTGTGAATATTTATGATATACCATTGTTTATTTTATATTCTTTAAATTATCTCAAGTGCATTCAAAAGTTTATGTTAATTGATATTTTAATCTTGTTAACATGTCTAGTCAACTCTATATTTAAACTTTAATATCCAAGATGTAAATCAAATATCTTAATTCTAAGGGTGATTATTTATATCACTTAAAAAATTATTTAAATGCATAAATTTATTTTTAAATGAAGAAAAAAGGTCCCTAATGTGATTCAAAACATATAATTTCAATTTTATCTTTTTAATATTAATTTCAATTATATTTTTTAAACTATAATAAATTTTTTGGATTAAAGTAATCATGGTCTCCTTCTCTTGTTTGATATAGCTAGTAATATCTTCTACATTGATATTTATAGTCATGCTCCTTGTTGACTTGCATTTAAGAGACACAGTCACATTGAGAGAAGCTCTTATTTTCTTGAATATTGGTGTTTTTATTCTTGGCATGACAAACTTAGTTTTTGGATATAGGAATTCTTCTTTAACATGTGTTCTAGGTTTCAACCCTCAAAGCTTTAGCTTTGTGACACATTGAATTTATTTTCTTATGTTTCGAACCCTCGAATTTGGAAGAGCTAATGTTATAATTATAAAATTCATAACTTTATAGAGCCCATGAGAACTAATTTTGATCTAAAACTAGTGTCCATGTGTGCTTATTTTTTCTTCACCCTTCTTCTACAAATATTAAATTATTAAATTTATATTATATTATATTATACTTAAACTACATTGATTTTAGCTATATGATTTGTTTTAATTTCATGCGAAGAATTCCACTGTTACTAGGAGTTTCCTTTGAAATGGTTTCTTGAAGAAACGTATTGGTAGAGTTAGATGGCCCAAAAGTAAGTGTTTTTGGAATGAACTCCCTATTCATCATGTAGTTATGCTTGATGAAATTAAAAGCTGCTCCAAGGCTTCGGTATAATGCACATTTCGCTTATATCTTTTTCACTAAGCATACTTAACTTTTTATATATGTTCTTGTTTTCCATGTTGTCATCTACCATTACCAGGTTAGATGATCCACTCAAAGGCTTTGTTTTTATTCCGTTAATGCCCTGCATGGATCCATTTTAATGTCTTCCATCCCTAGTTGAGATGATACACTTAAATGTTGTATTTGTGTTTACCCTCAATAATGGAGTTGTAGCCATATTTTCGTCCATGCTCTATTATAATAGAGGTTGTCTCTTCTTTTTTCCTCATAAAGTCTCTAACTATTAAAGATTGTCTCGCATCCGAAGGATTACTCTTAGGAATCTAATCCACTATTAAATTTCCAAGCACACATTAGGGGAATTTTGTGGTCCAAAATGGGCCTCCTAAGAAAAATGTACAACCAAAATAAACTTTATAAGAACCAATAGGATTCAATACGATGATGTCAACCATGGGGGATGATTCACTATTTTTGGAGTAAAAAGGTAAAAAGATTAAAAAATAATAAAATAATAAAACTATTTTTTCAACTCGTATTTTCAAATTATCTCCCTAAGTTTTTAATCAAATTTAGAGTGGGAGTACTCGTTGGATACAAAATTTAATTACTCATCCAATGAGTACACATGTTGCATAATTTTGATGGACCCTACTACACGAAAAATGAAAAACGCATAAAAGAAATGTGATTGTAATCACATTTTTCATTTATTTCTAATTTTTCATGTAGTAGGGTCCATAGAAAGTATAAAACATGGGTACTCCTTGGATGAGGAATCAAATTTTACACCCAACGAGTGTTGGCGCTCGAAATTTGAGTAAACCCATAGGGAGATAAGTTGAAATATGAGTTGAAAAATAGTCTTTTTTTCCCTCTAAAATTTGATGATGTAATCTAATCTTATTTTATTATTTCCACTGTTATAATTTTTATAATTTCCTTAGGAGGCCCATTTTAGACCTCAAAATTCCCCTAATGTTGTCTCTAGTTAATAATCTACAACTTTCTATATCGATTGATGTTGTTATGAATCATGGAATGTTGCTAGTCTAAAATGAAACCCAAATCAATTTTTATTTCATGAATCAAAAAAGTTTCTTCTAGATTACGTATTATGAATTAGTTTGAAATATATCAGAACTAGGCCCAAAAGCTTAAATTCAAATATAAATAGGAATTCATGTTTATTGAATGTTAAATCGTATCTCCCTAATGGGGGTGAGGTACTTGCAACACATGGAGGAGAAGCCTAATGTGTGAATATAGGTGGATTGGAGGTGAGCAATAGTCCTTTCCATCCCTTCACCAAAGTGCATGTAATGGGAGGAGTAATATGAGTAGGTTGGCAACTCGTGTGAGTATTAACATCACATTAGATTTTGGGGGTGGCGAACGATTGAGTGGGTAGATGAGGGAACCCGACATTCATATCCGAACTTTGGTTTGGTGCTAGACCTCATAGTGGCCTCCGGGGAGAAAATGAAAGTGTCGAAAGAGATTATTTGGTAGGAGTGGTTTGTGTGTACTCATCATAAGCATTTGTTGGAGCAATGTGTCAAGTTAGACTCTATTACAAAGACTCTTTGTTATTGTCTATGTGCGTAAGGATGAGAAGCTGACGAGACGAGACCTCTTCCATTCCATGTCCTCTTGGCTTATGGTAAGCCTATTTTCTTAGGCTAGAAGTGGAAGCTGGAACCAGTAGTATAGGAAACTTCGTGGGTGGTGGCAGAAAACTAGTTTTAATTTTCAATTTCGTGATCTCTGGTGTACGTGCAACAGTGTTTGCCGGATTGGTGGGAGGTATCTATGAGGTGAATTTGCAGGCTGGTCGCCACCCTTAGGGAAGTTGCGCTCAGTTTTCGGCTACTTTGTCTTCATCTTTCTTTCAATTATTTTTGTTATTCCAGTGGGTGATGGTATTTGGTTTCTCTGATGGTGGTGGTATTTTTCTGGTAGTGGGCGGTGGTATTGTGTTTCTCTCGTGTGGTAGGTGGTGGCATTTGGCTCCTTTGATAGTGGTGTTTGGTTTCTCTAGTGGGGGGTCTTGCATATGGATTTTGCACATGACAGTTCACCATATCTATGAATTATGAAATCCCCTGTGCGGTACAGTCGTTCCCCCTCCCTAGCCACCCTTGGCCCTACGAATGTGGAAAAATCGGCAATTGCCACTGGGGCTCCCTATCGGGGTGGAAAGACCGTTGAACGCGTGTGACTAGCTAGTGTGGGAGAGCATGGAGGTCATGGAGGAGGTAAACAAGGTGCCAGTAGAGGTGGTGGTACACGGGTTTAGAAGTTGAGTCAATGGGGTGGAGGAACCTGAGGTGGCAAGGGGAATTGAGTCTGGTTGAGCTGATGTGAATGAAGGGCGGGGTATCCAAAATTTCTTCTTTGAGAATTTTCGAGCACTTATCAATAGAATGAGGGCAAGAGTGGACACAACTAAGAGAGTCTGTCAGGAGGAGCATACAGAGCAGATGGAAATGTTGGACCGAATGCACTATTTTCAGTGCCAAGTCTGGGAGAGACTGGTCATGGTTTTCTGAGGCCAAAATCAACTAACCGAGAAAGTAGAATAGCTAGAGACTTAGTTGGCACACTTTGAAGGGCACATTCAGTGTGACTTCCATCCTCCTCCTCCTCCAGGAACAACCTCGGACATCCCTGCCTCCATCACATCAAACGACTAGTATGATATTTCGTGTTTTTTTATGTTTTATCTGTATTTTGGTGCCTCTAGACCTACCTTTTATGGACAATTTCCCTAGTTTCCCTTTTTTATTTTTGTCGTCTAGTGCAAATTTTTGTCAACAAACTAGTCAGGGTGAGACCGCCTGTTTTCTGAACCACCAAATTACTCCCTTATTCCTATATGAATAGAACATTTAGTAACAAAAAAAATGTTAAATGGTATCATATACATGTTATGGTGTATCTTTTATACATACTCAATGCATACAATTTGTTTCATTAGATGCCCAAAAATAGTAGATCAAATGGTATTGAAGTTCTTGATTATACAATAATTGTTGTTTATAGAGGAAAATTGCCAATGGGACAAATCCAACCAATTTTTATAAGAATTCAAATATGGAAGCTTTAATGCAATAAACTAGTTTCAAAGCCAATTTGGAAATGTCTTTGTATATTACTAATCCTATAATAATGATGTTTTGATGCCATAAAACATGAGACACCAAGATGAAATGTACATTGATTCTCCTTCCTCTAAGATATATTTTTCAATAGCTAGTGAATTTCACATTTATAAAACCTTTTGTTCTCACAAGATACCTTTGATAGAAGGTAGTTATTTTTGGGAGAAGATTGAAAACAAGTTGGGATGAAATTTCAAGTAGGGAACTAATGGGACTATTAGACTCTAAATATATATTGAGTATGATCTTTACAATCTCTAATGAGCCAAAGTTCCACAATCCTAGCTCAAAATATTATCATAGTAGACTATTTGAAATGTGAAAAGGATGGTGTTGTCTATAGGTAGAGAAATGGATATTATCTAGAAGTTGATATGATTCAATGCAATTATTCTAGTGGGCATATTTTATCACTACACCATGTATTTATTGCATTGTATCTGAATTAAGGATGGCATAATCGATTGTCCAAATCACAGCATATTGTATTCTCTAACATTATGGTTTTAATAATATTCATCTCTGCATATTTTGATATCTTTAAGCCAAAATCATGGTAAAATTTCATAGCCATTCATAGTAAATATCACATATTTTAGTTATAGTGGTTTTCCTAGAAATGAAAATAATTTTGTATGATAGATTTATGGCAAAAAAATGGTATTTTTAAAAATAACTCTATCATAGGAAACAAATTTTGTAAACTATCATTCATGCAATTATGTTTATTACTTTGACATTGAGACTGGAAATATTTGGATTAATTATGATTAACAGTCTTTTAAATTTCCAAAAGGCATCACAAGGAAAAACATTAGGCAAGGAGGAGATAGCCACAAAGCATTGATAAAGAGCTCTTAGGCAAGGATTTTATGTATACACAATAAATCTGATGAGTTTTTGTTTATTATATCTAACTTGTTACATGCTTCTAATATTTTTCACTTTGCTCCATTTTAAGCTATGCAAATTATCCATATGTCTTGTTATTTGACTAGAATACATGTATCTTCCTTTGAAATTTGATACATTAAGAGATTTTAAAGCATGATGTTGGATTCAATGGACATGTTAGCATTTTAGATAATGCATACGTGTGGTTTCACTCAGGTGATGTCTTTAAACATACCACTAATACAAATTTTTACCCTAGTGTGTACACAATATTTTAAGGAATGTGACCTACTGCAAACATTAGCATGTAGAGGATGTAAGGCACATTCAAAATATTATTTTGAATTAATTATCAATGAATTAAAGACAAGTTCAAGAGAGACAAAATATTTAATGCTAGGTTGCTAAGGTTCATGGGTGCATGTTATAAATATTTTGAAGTAAGTTTAGGAGAGTAAAGTCCAACCCACATTTTCAACAATTTGTTGATATTTTAGGTGTAGATGAGATATTTCAAATTCATAAAGTGAATATCTTACTATCATTTCCATAATTAGACTTATTCCTGAAATCAAACTTATAAGAAAGAAATAAAATCACTTAGAAAGAAATTGAAAGAAGTAAAAAATCAGACAGAGTTGTTTTGCACTAGTAAAAAACGTACTATTTTGTTTAATTTTGTTGTTGTATGTCAAGATTTGGCCCGATTAACCTATTTATATGAGTTTTCATTTACAAATTATTTTAGCTAAACAAGGTCTTAGCAACTTCAAAACTTTGAACTCATGCTATTGGTTTGGTTAGCAAAAAATATTGGTTTATGTAATCCTTAATTGAGGTAATGAAAAGTGCATCATTTCAAAATGTGCGTATGTATTAAAATAAATAAAAAGGTATAGTAAAAATAAAGTGGAACAAAAATTGAGAATAAAAATAATTTTATTATGTTGATTAATAATTAAAAATAAAATGAAGGGATGGTGGGAGGGGGAGAGGTTATATTTAATCCTGAAGGAAAACTAACTATTAAGTACTCTTGAGGGCTCGAAAAGAAGACCAATAATCAAGATTAAATGTATAACCTCTTTCTTGGATTAATATTGGCCAAAGTTGTGGGAATATTTGAGATCGTAAACCTAGGAGACTCTCTCTTCATTTTTCAACACTTGCACCAAGGCTAATCTCCTTATTGGAACAACCTCAAAATCCTTATTCAAATAATTGCATGTTCAATGGAACACTTCCTCTTGAGGTTGTTTTTTCATATACTTATAGGTCAAAACATGGAAGCAAATAGACAGGGTAATCTAGCATGCCTTCTAAAAGTGGGGAAAAGGGAGAAAAGTGACTCCCCTAGATGGAGAATATACCTTAGGTTCAATGAAATTGCAATAGTCTCCACTACTAAGGCTACATCACTATAGTTCTGGTAGAAATATGAGCAGAAACATTATCCTGTATAATCAAAAATAGGTGCATATCAAAATAGGCGGCATGGCTCCAAGAGTGAGCATGGACCATGGATGGGAATTATTCCCAATAACTCCACACACTCTAATAATCAAGACCAGGATGTATAATCATCCTCAATCTAAACTTGCACCTAGTTTAGTGATGGAATAAAGAAGGTTAGCCATAATGAAAATTAATGGTGATAGAATTGACATTACATATGGGCTCTCTGGCTTTCAAGTTAAATCCATGGTTTGCACCTAGATTTTCTACCATAGTTCCCAATGACATATATAGTAGGATTTGTTTCTCAATTGCTCCCAATACTATCTTTCTCGTGATAATTATGGATAGGCTACATTTATTGAATTTCTTTGTGAGGTCTCACAATCTACTCAGGGAACCTTCTTATATATGGTTCGAGTCTACTCTAATGGCCAAGATGTCTAAGCTTGTGGGTGTTTCATCTGGAAAGTCTACCTTAGTTAATTGGGCCCTTTAATTTTTGGGTATCTATTATTCACATGTGTGAATTTTCCTATTGTTTTTGTAGTTAGTTTCTCTTGTTGTATTTCTCCTTTATTTGGAATTTTCCCCTACTTTTGGTCCACTTTGAATTGTATGCTATCAGCCTTGTGAATTTAAGAAGAAGCATTAATCCTCCTTATGAGAAGAAACTAGTCTCCCATGGCAGCGCTCCTACTCTATATCTGATTTTGGCCTCCTCTGAGACCATTGATGACCTTTATGCTTTTCTTGACAACCCTATCATCATCCCTCTAACTTCTTCAAGCCCTATCTTCTTTGACACTTGACCTCTTTTCCCAACATTCCAACTATGTTTAATAGGAAAAGGAATTTAGTTGTTGTTGGGGACAACAACATGTGCAAAGTATGCTCATAGTAAATTAAATCCCTAAAATTGGATAATATGTACATTAATTGGAAACTTCACTAGTAGATAACACCCTCCATCTCTCTTGTGGATGAGATTTAGTCCAAGAAATACAAGATAACTCGTCAATGCGATGAATTTGACACATTTCAGCAGAAGATTGAGGAACTGAAGCAATAGGTCACAGCAAATGAAAACTAGAATATAACTAACATTTAATCTAGTGGACCCATAGGGAACTAAAATTATATCTCAAAATTCTTCCATATGAATCTTTCTCTAATGTTTAATGATGTTTTGGTATTGAAAATGTGTCCTTCTGCATGATCAATTCTACAAATTCTATGTATGTCAGTCTATTATAGCAGTTTGTTTTATAAATAGTATTTTTATTGTACTTGTCAATACTTCCTTAGAGAACCCTCTGAAACAAGAAGCAATGTACTTGATTTCTCATGTAGTTGTTCCATCCGGGCACATATTTTAACAGAATTATTACTCATTTTTGTAAAAATAATATAATAATAATAACAATTAAAAATAAAATGCACACTGATAATAATAACAATAAAATAATGGGCAAGCTCAATTGGCAATCCTTGTGTTATGAAATATTATTTAAACTATCAAATTCAAAGTTCAATCCATGTGTATCATGCCAACCAAATTAATAAGGTGTAGAATAACTTATAGACGAAATGGCATTTTTTCACGGTCATTTTTCTATAACTTTTAACCAAAATCCAGTAGATATTTTTAAGAACTCAAGTTTAAGTTGTTTAATTTGTAGAATTTGAGAGTCTGAGGGGTTTTTCATTATGTTGAATCTATTTATGCATTCAAAAATGTATTTTAAACAATAAAAAATATATATTCTTACTTGGAAGTCTATCACTAGATTTCGGTGAAAAAAATGTTATTTCGTCTATAAGTTAGAATATGCCAAATAATAATAATAATAACAAGTATTGAAATTATTTTCTAAAAATTAAAAGATAAATAGAAATGTAGGTTTTAACCCCGTACAGAAATTACCTGCATACGAATTCTAAATCACAGGAAAAATAAAAATGCGAGAGTAACACATAAAACACATATACACAGAGATTTCCCACTGGATCTCAAAAACCGAGACTACCAGCTTGATTTTTCATTATATTCCTTTCAATGTTACAATACATATTTATACATGCCGAAGCATCCAATACCATGGACCGAAAACCATCGCATCCAAAACTATGGACCGAAAAACCATTGGTAGGTTCGCCCAACCTAATATAGGGTCCAAAAAAAAAAATTTCGGGGCGCTGCCCCGAACC
>APFE030113324.1:97661-123060 GCA_000404065.3 Pinus taeda | reverse complement strand
GCAAAAAGAGGCTGGCGTACAAACAAGAAGAAAAATTACAGAAGCCTTGAGCTATTTGGCATTACTCTCCTCCACTAAACCACAAAATGTAAGAGAGGCTTGCAAAGATGAATGATGGGTCAAGGCAATGGATGAAGAACTTGAACGAATCAAAAAGAAAAACACTTGGGAGTTGGTTCCTAGACCAAAAGATAAGAATGTCATGGGGACAAAATGGATCTTTAAAAACAAGTTGAATGAAAATGGGGAAGTAATTAGAAACAAGGCCAGACTTGTTTGTAAAGGGTATGCTCAACAAGAAGGAATAGACTTTGAAGAAACCTTTGCTCTCGTTGCTAGACTTGAGG
The DNA here is from genome assembly GCA_000404065.3 of Pinus taeda. NCBI lineage: Eukaryota > Viridiplantae > Streptophyta > Pinopsida > Pinales > Pinaceae > Pinus > Pinus taeda. The sequence continues at coordinate 122,713 of APFE030113324.1, read as the reverse complement.
CCATCCGAATGTTCCTTGCTCTCTCAAGTTTTTAGAAGCTCAAAGTATTTCAAATGGACGTGAAATCAGCCATTCTGAATGGAGACTTAGAAGAAGAAGTGTACATTGAGCAACCGGATGGTTTCATTCTTGGGAATGATCCAAATCTTGTATGCAAACTAAAAAAGGCTCTTTATGGTCTTAAACAAGCTCCAAGGCTTGGTACTATCGTTTGGACAAATATCTTCATCAACAAGGGTTTTCAAAAGGATCAGTAGATAGCAATCTTTATATCAAAATATAAAATAACAAATTGCTAATACTTGTTGTGTATGTAGATGACATTATCTTTGGCAGCAATGAAGAACCTATGAGTCAAAGCTTTGCCTTGGTGATGCAGAAAGAATTTGAAATGTCTTTGCTTTGAGAACTGACATACTTTCTTGGATTGCAAATCCAACAAAATGAAGGCGGTATCTTCTTGTCTCAAACCAAGTACCTCAAGCAGATTCTGAAGAAGTATGGCATGGAAGATTCAAAACCAGTATGTACCCCTATGGTTACAGGATGAAGTCTCAGTGCAAATGATGAATCAGCAGCAGTGCATCAACCAACCTATAGATCCATGATTGGAAGTCTACTTTATTTGACAGGTACCCGACCAAACATCATGCATGCAGTGGGAATAGTTGGAAGATTTCAGGAAAATCCTAAGGAAACCCATCTTTAGGCAGTAAAGAGAATTTTCAAGTATCTTCAAGGAACTCAAAACTATGGTTTATGGTATCCAAGATATACAAATCTCACTCTTCATGCTTATACAGATGCAGATTGGGCTGGAAGCGTGGATGACAGAAAAAGCACAAGTGGTGGTGCATTCTTTATGGGTTGAATATTAGTATCTTGGTTCAGCAACAAACAAAGTTCGATTGCTATATCTACAGCTGAAGCAAAATATGTGGCTGCTGCATCTTGCTGTACTCAACTCCTTTGGATGATGCAAAATTTGTAGGATTTTCAAATCACTTGTACACCACCTATCTCCATCCTATGTGATAATACAAGTGCAATCAGAATTTCAAAGAACCCAGTCATGCATTCAAAGACCAAGCACATACCGATCAAGTACCACTTTCTCTGGGAACAAGTGTTGGAACAAAAGGTCAAATTGGAATATGTTCCCTCTAAGGAACAAGTAGCTGATATACTCACCAAACCACTGCCCAGGGAGACATTTGAATACCTCAGACAGAAGTTGGGAATAATTGATGCATCATCTTGCTGTTAAAACTTGAATATTTCAGAGAAAAATGGGTGTGCGCGAGTTGCCTGAGGAGGATCTGCGTACATACACCGGTTTGTGCAGAGACAGTCGTGTATATGGAGGCTTGATGGATATCAGTAGGGATAGGCTCTGGTTGAAGATAGTCTGATATGGGTCTGACAGAGACCATCTGGCGCAGGTTCAGGGGGAGCAGATAAACTTCTAATGATGCATTGTTGGCATTATCTTAGAAGCTTTTGGTTCTAGTTCACAACTGTTGTTTGTTTCAGGTGGAACAAAGGCGGAGAAAGAATAGAAGGAAATCAGGTTTGCTGATCTTAATGGTGATTGTCAGATGCTACTACTATTAGTTATTGGTGACTTTCATAAGTCTGGCTCTAGATATTTCTTCTCTATGTCATGTATCTCTTTTATGGTGTCAAGGTCATGTAACGACCTATCTTGGTTTCCCACTATGCCTGGGATGAAGATGTAATGTTCTTGTTTATCATGTGTAAACTTTTGATGTATCCCCACTTGGTTGGGAAATGGATGTATGTATGAGTCCTTGGTGATAGGAAGGTCATTTATGATAGAGTCATGTTCTTCTTGTAAAACATCTTTTTGCAGACCTTGCTTATAGTCAGGGGGAGCATAAACAACACACTTCAACAGAGCAGAGACTTCAACATGTACTCAGAGGAAGCATGGACAAAGTGGTATCAGAGCCAAAGGTCTCGAGTTCGAATCACACCCGGCTCGCGCTGGGGGGAGATTGTTGGGCATTGGATAATCCAGCGCTCCCCGTGTGTTTCGTGACATGGACTAACCGCCTCTCGAGGATCCGTTAACTCTGGCAATGCATCTATTTACTAACACCTGCGGGTTTTGGTGTAACGGAAATCGTGATCCCAACAATCTTCTGAATGCGAGCAAGAATTCCTTTGGGGATCCAAGCCAACAACATCCAGTAGATGGGGGTAGCCTCCAAGATAGATTTAATGAGGACAAGGCGACCAGCTCTTGAAAGGAATCTATGGTTCCAATTTGTCAGTAACTTCTCACTTTTAATCACAAGCCAAATCCAATCATATATTCTGTAGCAGTGGGGCTTGAGCTAGAACCCCAGGTGTTTGAGGCCATCCTCCAAATGATGGTCTTGGAAGGGGAAACATTGATGAGTAATTCTAGCTTCCTGGGGGGATGTATATGAGAGGGTGATGGTAGATTTCAAGTGATTTGCTTCCATGCCGGTAGCCAAGGAAAAAAGAGTGAGGATATCATGGAAGGCAGATGAGTCCTATTGGCTGCCATTAAGGAAAATAAGGACATCGTAAAAAAAAAAAGATGTGTGAGATAGCATTGTTCATTCATTTTCAACCCTTGTAGTCACCCATCCCTCTTGGTTGATGCAATGAGTCTACTAAGGCCTTCCATTACAATCAGAAAAAGAAGCAGGGAAAGTGGGCAACCTTGCCAAAGGCCTCGCTCAGCATGGAAAAATTGTGATGCAGAGCCATTAATGAGGACATTGAAAGATGCTGAGGTGATGCAGCACATGATCCAATTAATGAAGGGAGGGGGAAAGCCTAGATGGGTGAGGATCATTTTGATATAAATCCATTTGACCCTATCAAAATATTTTTCTAGATAGATTTTGAGGATCCTTTTAACTTTTCATTCTTGATAGAATGGAGTGCTTCTTGGGTAGTTCCAATAGCTTCATGTAGTTGTCTTTTTTGAAGGAAAGAAAATTTCTCAGGGGAGATGTGATGAGATAGTATGGGTTTGAGCCTATTTGCAAGGATCTTGACTATGATTTTGTATAAGCACTTACAGAGGGATATGGGGCAAAAATCGTTGAGGGATGCAGGGGAGTCGGATTTAGGGATCAGGGCAATGAAAGTGGAGTTAATGGCCTCATACATACACCCAAATGTCCTACATTATTGCACCACCCTAAGCAGGTCATGTCCTATGAGATCATAGGAAGCAAGGTAGAATTCGATGGTCTAGCCATTCGGTCATGGAATTCTATATTTTTTGAACGATTTCAATGTTTCTTCTAGCTCCGCTTGTGTGATGGGGGAGTTGAGCTCCTCAGCCGTATCCATATCCACAAATATGGGGAAGTGTCCCACAATTTTGACAATTTTAGTAAGGGTAGCTCCTGGGGGAGCCTTGAAGAGGTTTCGAAATGTGAATTCCCCAGGTGGGAGAGTTGGCTGAAAGTAGATGTTGTGCTACCATCTTCCATGGGCATATTCCAGATAGTATTGGTGAATTTCTTTCCCTTGGAATAGCTTTGGAAGAACTTGGTGTTCTCATCTCCAGCTTGTAACTAGACTGCATGGCTTCGAAGTTGCCAGATTTCTTCTTAATCCTTCAGTATTTTGGATCTCTGATTTTCTAGATCTATTAGATGGGACTTTCCATTAGTAGATATGAATCCTCTGTTCTAGTCGTGCAGAAGAGTAGCCAGTGATAGCTCAACTTCAGCAAGGGTATTGTCATCCCTCTTGGCTTTTTCCTTGGCCCAATTAATGGGGAGACTTTTGAGCACAGAGAGGTTGGAGCAGAAACCTTATACCTGAGTTCTACCCCTGGATGCAAGATTTGTAAGCCATAAATAATTTACCAATTAGATGTAGAATGAAGTCCTTTAGGCAGGTAGAGTTGAATTTAAATGGAACCCTTGTTTTTTTTGGGGAACAGAAATCTCCATAAAAATGGGGGTGTGGTCCGAAACATCACTAGATCCCACCCATTTTCAGTAAAGGGATAGTTTTTGAATTAGAGAGTCCTTGATTAGGAATATGTCCAATCTCCTAGCCAATGCAGCCTCTCCCACTCTCTGATTCTTCTAGGTGGGGAGAGGTTTGATCATAATAATGTCTCTAAGATGATGTTGTCCAAGCAGCGACTGCATAGTTTTAGTAAGAAAATCCACCTATGCATTTGTTCCTCAGGATTCTTCGTAGCTAATGGAGAAGTTTAGGTCACCATCTATGATGAGATTATCTGAGGAAGGGATCAATATGTTGAGGAATCGATTCCAGAAGGACTCTCTACTATGACATGGCCCATATACATTGATTATATGGAGGTCCATCCCTAGTTCAAAAGAAAGAATATCCATACCAATGAATTCAACCCCTCCCCAGGAGGTCCTCAGGTTTATGGTGTGGGGGTTATATCCCAAGGCCAATCCACCTGATCACCCTATTACATTAAGGGATTGAAAGATCCAGCCATGCTTCAGAGAGCCAAGAGTGTGGGAGATAAGGTTAACCTCTTCCAAAGTTTCATGTAAGAAAATGATGTCTACAAACTTGAATTCAAAGAGTCTTTTGAGGGCTAGCTTTTTGGGCGAGCTAGCCATGCCCTTGAAGTTGAAAGAGAGCCACTTCATGGGGGTAGATTAGAATGGGTGTTCATAGCTCTAAGAACCCGATCGAGAGAGGATTATCTGTTAGAGTCTACTTCTACCCCAATAATCTGGATATCTTTTGATAGATGTGATTTATGGCCACGGATGTATTTGAGGGGAAGAGGAGAGGGGATAAAGCCCAATCCATGTTGAGTGTGGAGCATGATTTTTCAAAGGTCTTTGTTTCAGCCGGATATATACTCCAGGAATTTTTTACACCCCTCCATGTGGGGGGGTGTAAGGGGGACTTGTCCCCCCTATGGGGGTCCGGCGGCCAGCAGTGTCCCAGTGTGGGTTTCGGGGGCAGCGCCCCTGAAGCTAAAAACATATGTAAAATTGCCTTGTAAAAGTATAGTAATTTCTAGTCAATCTGGGCAGTTCATTAGGCGAATGATCTGATGGTAGAACTTATGTTTAGTTTAGGGTTTTTTCCCTAGAAGGAAACCCCTCTCTTTGTATGAGGGCATTGTATTGAGGCTGTGTAATAGATGTGTATTCCCCAAGCGAGAAGCAGAGAGGTGAGACTATGAGAGAAAACAGAAGATATTACAACGGATCTGCTGTAGGTTGTGTCTCTTCATATTCATGGAAAATAGAAAGGAAGGACTAGCTATTCGGGGTGGAAGTAGCCCAAACTGGGTGAACCACATATATCTGTGTCTCTCTTGCTTTATGCATTTTTGTGTTTATATTTCTACAATATTTTGTGTTCCATTGCTCCGTAATATATAATTTCTAACAACTGGTATCAGAGCCGAAGGTCTATTTGGCTGATAAACTCACAAGAAAGAAGGGTTCCTCATTCGAGTGGGAGCAATGACGGAAGATAGTAAGTTTAGGGTCGAGAAATTTAACGGCCAAAACTTCTCACTATGGAAGATGCAAATGGAAGATTATATGTATCAGAAAGATCTATACCTACCATAGGGCAAAAAAACAAAGATGCCGACAGGTATGAAAAAACAAGAATGGAACCTTCTCAATAGAAAGGCACTCGGAACAGTACGGTTGTGCCTCACAGCATCGGTCGCCTTCAAAATTTCAAAGGAAACAACGACAGAGGGTTTGATTAAGGCGTTGGAGAAACTATATGAAAAACCCTCGGCCTCAAACAAGGTATTTCTTATGAAACAATTATTTAATATGAAGATGTCAGAAAGTGGATCTGTTGCAGACCATTTAAATGATTTTAATACTATTACAAGTCAGTTATGTTCTATAGGGGTAAACTTTGATGATGAAGTTAGAGCTCTATTATTCTTGTGCTCATTGCTAGAAAGTTGGAATGGTTTAGTAATGGCCATTAGTAACTCTGTTTCTAGATCTAGTACTTTAACGTTTGATGATGTTGTCGGTGCTATTCTTAGTGAGGAAATGTGACGAAAAAGCTCCGGTGAGACATTGGGTAATGCTTTCAGTTCAGATTCTAGGGGAAGAAAAACTGGAAAGAGGAAAGAGCTCAAGATATCGCAGTAAATAAAGGAAAGGTAGATCCAAGTCTAGATTAGGGATAATGTGTTGGAAATGTGGAAAGAAAGGACACCTAAAGAAAGATTGTAGATCTTGGAAGGGAAAAGAAGGAGATGCACAACAAGAAAACAATCATGAAGACAATGTGATAGGTGAGGTGTTACAAGATGCTTTGATTATTTCTTTCAAAAATATTACTGATTCATGGGTGGTAGATTCAGGGGCCTCATTCCATACCACACCTAATAAGAAATACTTTCATGAATATGTTCAAGGAGATTTTGGACAAGTTCGTTTGGGGGATGATAAAACCTGTAAAATGTTTGGAATGGGTAAGGTTCTTGTAAAACAGCAGAATGGAAACCAATGGCTACTAAAGGAGGTAAGGCATGTTCCAGATCTAAAGAAAAATATGATTTCAACAGGGCAGTTAGGCAGTGAAGGTTGTGTGACAAATTTCATAGATAAAGCTTGGAAGGTCACCAAAGGAGCCCTGGTAATAGCAAAAGGTGAAAAGGTTGGTACATTTTATTTATGCAATGGTATTTCTAACTCAGTTAATGCTTTAACTTCCAAAGGAGCAGATCCAGCATTATGGAATCATAGGCTCCAACACATGAGTGAAAAGGGGATGAAGATTCTTCACTCAAGGAATTTGTTACCGGGTTTGAAGAATGTTTATTTGGACTTCTATGAGAATTGAGTTTATGGAAAACAGAAGAGAGTTAAATTTCTTAGAGTTGGAAAAGAAAAGAAGAGCGAAAAATTAGAGCTTGTGCATACAGATGTATGGAGACCTGCTTAGGTATCATCTCTCGGTGTATCTCGTTATTATGTTACTTTTATTAATGATGCAACTAGAAAAAATTGGATTTATTGTATTAAGAATAAATATGATGTATTTTATACTTTCAAGAAATGGAAAGCTTTGGTTGAGATTGAGATAGGAAAGAAATTGAGGTGTCTTAGATCAGAAAATGGAGGTGATATTGCAGCAAAGAGCTTTATAGGTACTGTTCAGAGCATGGAATTCATAAAGAGAAGACAGTTCCAAGCACACCACAAGAAAATGGTATGTCGGAAAGGATGAGCATAACAATCATGGAGCATGCAAGGTGAATGAGATTGCATGCAAGATTGCCTTTACAATTTTGGGCAGATGCTGTAGATACTGCTATTTATCTAATAAATAGAGGGCCTTCAAGTTCTTTGGATGGTGGTGTTCCAAAGGAAGCATGGATAGGTAAAAAGGTAAAATACTCCTTTTTAAAGCCTTTTGGTTGTGAGGCCTTTGTCCATATTGATAAAGAAAATAGAACATAGCTTCAGGAAAATTCAAAGAAATGTACCTTTATTGGATATGGTGTTAATGATTTTGGTTATCGCTTATATGATTACGAAAATCACAAAATCATTAGGAGCAAAGATGTAATATTCAATGAAAAGGTCTTGTATAAGAATCACTTACAGGAAAATAAATAGTAAAAATAAAACAAGGAATACATAGTTCTTGATGAAATCATTGAAAAGGTAAAGGTGCTTGATTATAATAATAATCAACAACCACAACAACAACAACCACCACCTCAAACACCTGAAAGTGGTGTTAGAAGATCTATCAGGATAAGTAGACCCCCTGAACGATACTCTCCTTCATTATATTATTTATTGTTGACTAATTTGGTGAACCAAAATGTTATGAAGAAGCAATGCAGGAAGAAGTGGGAGGTAGCCATGGAAGAAATATTTTCTCCTGTTGTTAAAATTACTATAATCAAAACTATTTTAAGTCTAGTAGCAGTTGAAGATTTGCATCTTGAGCAGTTAGATGTAAAGACAACCTTTCTCCATGCGGATTTGGAGGAAGAAATATATATGCAGCAGCCACAAGGATATGAAGTGAAAGGGAAGGAGAAACTAGTGTGCAGGTTGAAGAAGAGCTTGTATGGCTTAAAACAGGCTCCAAGGCAGTGGTATCTAAAATTTGACGAGTTGACGTCTGAACAAGGTTATACTAGATGTCACTCTGATCATTGTGTTTATCTGAAAAAAGCAAAATGATGGCAGCTATATTATATTGTTATTGTATGTAGATGACATGCTTGTTGCAGTGTCTAACATGCAGGAAATAAATGTGCTCAAAAGAAAATTGGCAAATTCATTTGCAATGAAGGATTTGGGAGCTGCAAAACAAATCCTTGGTATGAGAATAACTAGAGACAGGAAAAATCGTAAATTAACATTGTCTCAGAATGAGTACATACAAAAGGTGTTGAAAAGATTTAATATGCACAATGCAAAACTAGTTAGTACACTTTTTGCTAGCCATTTCAAACTTAGTAAGGAAATGTGCCCAAAGACCCAAGAAGACATGGATTATATGTCTAAAGTTCCATATGCATCAATGGTTGGAAGCTTAATGTATGCAATGGTTTGCACAAGGCCTGATATTGCACATGCAGTGGGAGTTGTAAGCAGGTATATGAAAAATCTAGGAAAGGAACATTGGATGGCAGTGAAATGGATTCTCAGATATTTGAAATGTACCACAAATCAAGCATTATGCTTTGGTGGTTCAAACATTTCTCTACAGAGATATGTTGATGCAGATATGGCAGGTGACAGAGATAATAGGAGGAGCACTACCGGATATGTATTTACTGTAGGTGGAACAACAATCAATTGGGTTTCAAAAATCCAAAGTGTTGTTGCACTTTCAACAACAGAAGCAGAGTATGTTGCTGCTACAGAGGCTAGTAAAGAAGTGATTTGGTTACAAAGGTTTATGGGTGAATTGGGTAAGGAGCATGATATGGGCACGTTATACAGTGATAGCCAAAGTGCCATTCATCTTGCAAAGAACTCAACATTTCATTCCAGGAATAAACACATATAGCTCAAGTACCATTTCATACGATCACTGTTGGAAGATGGAGAGTTGAAGCTGGAAAAGATACACACTAGCCAGAATCCTGCAGATATGCTAACAAAAGTTGTAACCAAGGAGAAACTGAGAATATGCTCAGTTTCAATTAGTCTTCAAGGATGACGATGAATATGAGAAACAACCAGGTCCAAAGAGTCATTGTACAGCAAATGAAGTAGCAGTGGAGTTGCTACAATCATTCTCCAAGTGGGAGATTGTTGCGTGTGGAGCATGATTGTTCAGAGGTCTTTGTTTCAGCTAGACATATACCCTAGGAAGTTTGTACACCCCTCCACACGGGGGGGGGGTGTGGGGGGGACTTGTCCCCCCCCGTGGGGGTCCGGGGGCTAGCAGTCCCCTAGTGGGGGTTTTGGGGGCAGCGCCCCCGAAGCTAAAAACAGATGTAAATTTGCCTTGTAAAAGTATAGTAATTTCTAGTCAATCTGGACCGTTCATTAGGAAAATGATTTCACGTTAGAACTTATGTTTAGTTTAGGCTTTTTTTCCCTAGAAGGCAACCCCTCTCTTTGTATGAGGGCATTGTATTGAGTCTGTGTAATACATGTGTATTCTGTGAGCAAGAAGCAGTGAGGTGAGACTGTAAGAGAAAACAGAGGATATTACAGCGGATTTGCTGTAGGTTGTATCTCTTCATTTTGTTGGATAATAGAAAGGAAGGACTGGCTTTTCGGGTTGGACGTAGCCCAAACTAGGTGAACCATGTAAATCTATGTCTCTCTTGTTTTATGCATTTTCTGTGTTTATATTTCTGCAATATTTTATGTGTTCCACTGCTTCGTAATATATAATTTCTTAACAATCCAGAGGGGGTGTGGCAATCCTCAGATGAGGGGGGGGTGAGGCCTGAGATTGTAGGGAAGGGGCGGATCAGGGGGAAGAGAATGAGTGGAGGAGGGGGATCAGGAGGAAAGGATGGGGTGGTGCTGGAGAAGACCGACATGTTAGGGGTAATGGGATAGGGGATGGTGGAGAGGGAGAAATCTGGTGTAGATGCAGAGTGCACATGTAATGCATAATATGGAGGAAAATAAGTAAAAACCAATTTCAGGAAAGGAGGAGTACCCGAGGAGTGAGCAACCTCAGCAGCAGCCCACGATCTAGTCATCGGTGGGGAGGGAGGACGAGGAGTGCTGGAAGTAGCCTGATGGGATGGAGATTCCTTCCTGTTCATTGTCACAATAGCCAGTGGAGTCGACCTAGGGATGAATGCAATAGTCTTTTCCTCTCCCCCTTCTGGTCCTGAGGGAAAGTATGAAACCTTGCGCACCAATGGGCATTTCTTATATAAGTGTTCCACTTTGTGACAACTGCAGCATCTAAATGGGACACCCTCATAATCCAGGATTTGTATCCTGGTGAAATTCCTCCATTGAAGAGTGATTTTCTCCTCTAGTCCTTCTATCGTGTCTAGGTGCACCAGGATGCGGGCTAATGATTTGTTCCTGGTTTGAATGTAGGAATTATCATAATCCAAATATGTGCCCAAAGCGTTCCCAATTCGGATGAACACATTTTCAGACCACTATTGTAGGGGGAGGCCAGGAAATCTATCCCATAATGTCCCAACCCCAATCTGCTCTCTTTCAAGATTGAAGAGCGGGCTCCAATGCTTTAGCATGACCGAGGCCATTTTGGTGTGCTAGTATCGAGCAAGGGCCAAGTTGGTGTATTCCTCCTGAGGGAAATGGAGTGCAAACCAACCACAGGGTAGAATCTATACCTTGGGGAGGTCTTTAAAGATATTGCCCAAGATCTCCTTGATCCAATGGCTGAGGTGTTCCGCAGAGTAGGCACGACCTCTAACCCTACCCATGAGAACCTTTCCATCCATGGTTACCACCTCACCCATGTTTAGTCCTTCACCAAATTTGAGGGTGAAATCCTTCCCAGAGGCCTTCACGCACTTGACCTTCCTTTTACCAGATCTAAGCGTGGTTGGATGGTCTAGCAAAGGATTAGACAAACCATGGATCTCCTATTGTAGACTCTGTGTGGTGTGCCAAACCATGATAAATGGGGTTTCAAATCACCCAGATGGTAAAGTCGAGGATGCTACCGCCACAGAGGAGGAAGGGATGCCAGGCTTTGGGGGATGTTGCACATGCAGGTCTAGATGATCTGTCGCAAATGGGGCAGTGAAGTGAGATGAGCAAAAGAGGTCACTGGGAGGCGAGGGTTCGAAGGGTGGGGAAGAGGGAGAGCATGCAGCGAGTAGGTGTAGGGTCACTAGAGAGATCGGAGGGAAATCGAGCTCTGGAGAATCGATGGAGAGGGTAGCAAAGGGGAGGTTGGATGTGGAAGGCCCTGGTAAGGTAACCATATGGGGCATGTCAGTGCGAAGTGAAGCAGACAGGTCACGGTGAGTGGTTAGGGCTGGCGTATGGTTAGGTCACCTAAAGGTAGGTTGGTTAGGATTAGGGTTAATAAAGTAATCAACCGCTTCAAAATCCATATCCATGCTGCAACGAAATTAGGGCGACCCTAACTGGCGGGCTTAATAGTGGGCACAAATGGTAGCAACAGGTAGTAAGGTGTGACAATGAGCCCTAGGAATAGAAACTGCAGTAACAGAGGGTAAAAGAGCGATTAACCGTATCCATAGATCAGAACGGTTGCCATCTTCCCATATTCATTTTTTCTCACTACTAGGGCCATGAGGGTACCTTGAGGTATCAATTGAATGAATGGTTGTTGTTACGCAGTATTTTGTCACACCTCCTATTCACTTCATGTTCCATATCCTTAAGTGCCAAAATGTTGACTATTGTGCAACATATCCATCATGATATACAAACCAAAACCTCCTTGAAGAATTAAAGGAAAACTTCCTTTAGTTCATTCTGAAGAAGGTTAGCCAAAACCTGATTTTTAGGGCCAACGAGTTTTTCTCCTCTACATGCCCATGTTGGTGGAAGGTTTCACTACTTTACCCTAGCACTGCCAGCATGGGTTTTTATATTCTTCTGGCAAGTTTTCCCAAACTGGAGGAGAAGCTTCGTGCACTAGAAACTTCAAGAACAACTAGCTGGATATTGGTTGTTGATGATATGGTCAGCTCTCCCATTCGAACCTCTTGATGTTATCATTATGGGCTTCCCCATTGAGATGTGGACCTTCCTCCCTCTTTTGTGGATCCCTAACAACCTCTCCATTCCTATAAATCATCTCCCTTCCATCCCTAAATGGCTGGTCATTGATTGTTGCATTCCTATACTGAGATTATGCTTACATTCTGCCCATTCTAACTTGGAGAAAGAGTGCTTAAAGAGTCTTTGCTTGGACTTGGGCATCCACCAACAGGATCTCTCCAACATCAAGGCATAGGTTATATGCTTCCCCTTTTAACTTATTAATATATACATTTGATGTTCACTTTACATAATAGTGCAAATTTTTATGCTTTTAGCTTAATACTGCTTGATATATTAAGTAGTTTATGTTTGATGTATCCCATATATGCTCTTGTATTGTGCATATCTCTTTGATCTTTCTTGCAGGTACTCGAACGTGAAGAACAAGTAAATAGTGAGGCCTGGAGTGAAAGAATCAAAGTCATCTCCAAAACGATTGAGTGATTAGCATTAGATCGAGGTATGTTTCTCCTTCTCTCTGCATTTGTTAAACATAATCTAGGAAAGTGTATGTTAGTTTGTTTAGTTTTTTGATAGACCCACTCATTGGGCTAGAGGGATCACCTTTGTCCGCAAAGGCGATTTAACTTCACAACAAAATGGCAACTCTACCGAGGATGCTATAGCCTCTTCATCCTCTTTTCTCATATGATCTCTCGATCAGTTTGACCGAACATTGAGTTCTCAGTTAGTTTGAGTATTTATAGGTCTACACAATCATTGATTGCTACCTTAGAGTGCTAATTCTGGAGTGTTTATGGAAATATTTTTTATTTTTTTCCTTTTTTCCTCGCCCAACGCATTTTTTGCTCTAACAGTCATGCTGCCAATGCGTTTTCTTTTGAAACAGTCGCGTTGATCCCTATTACACAGTATTTTGTCACACCTCCCACACTTCCCTGTGACATACCCCGAAGTGCCCGAAACATGACCACCATGCAATGTACTCATTCAGATATGCAACTTAGATCCTCCCTAAAACACTGATTGGAAAATGCCTTGAGCTTCCCGTGAAGGAAATGGCTCTAAAACCCTAATTTTAGAATCATCGCTCCTCTGATACTGAAAACAACGATGGCCACTAGTTGGACTATACTCACTGCATGATGCCATCAATCTATTGGCATGGATACCCGCGATGATCCATGAAAGGAAATTTTCCCAAAGAGGACCAAAAACTTTGTGATCTAGAAGCTTCCAGAACGATGAGCTGGAGGTTGTTCAGCATGGTTGAGTTTGAGTTCTTTCAACTTGGCCTTTTGGTCTTATCCCTATGAGCTACCTCCTTGAGATGAGGGCCTTCTCCTATCTTTGTAGAGCTCCTAACTCCCTTTCTCTACCTATATATTCATCCTCTACCATTCCCAAATGGTTGGTCTTTGGCTATTTTCACCCTTATGCTGAGATTGTGCCTATATGTTACTCATTTGGCTTGGATAAGGAGTGGTTGGAGAGATTGAGCTTGGACTTGGATATTCACTCGAGGAGAGCTCATTAACATTAAGGCTTCGTTGTATGCTTCCTCCTTTATTCTATTAATATATACAACTGTCTCTGTTCATTTTCCATAAATGTGTATATTGATGTATCATTTATCTTAACACTCCTTGATCTGTTAAGTAGGTTAATTTTGATTATGATATTTGTACTTGCATGCTTTGGTGTGTTCTATTCTCTTGTGTAGGCATTTAAATGTTGTGAGCAGTAGGACTGAGTCGTAGCACAATTGATTCGAGGTCTTCAACAAAGGAAGACATTATAGCATTAGAACAAGGTAGGCCATCTTCCTCGTTTCCTATTTCAATTGTAACTTAGGAAAGTGTCCAATATATTGTCATGTAGGTTGCTAGTTCCACTCATTAGGATAAAGGGATCATCTCTGTCTGTAGAGAGGATTGCCTAGACAACAAAATGGAGACTCCACTAGGGAATCTATAAACCTTTCCATCAATTATTTCAATCAGATCCTTTGACTAGTTAGACCAACCATTGATTTCTTGGCTTGTTTGCATCAGTCTGGGTTTATACCATCATTGATTACTGCCTTAGAGTGCTAATTCTAGATTGTTTCTTGGAATATTTTTTTATTTGTTCCCATATTCCTAGCCCATCGTGCGTTTAGCTCTAACAGTTGCGCTAGTAGTGCGAGTTTTTACTTGTACAGTTGCGATGAAAAAAAATTCTTCATTGTTTACCCACGCTGAAAATCATCACTACTTCTGCTATACAAAGTAGTGCTGATGACCCTGACCATTCCGGGTTTGGCTATGCAAAGTGATGATAACCCACTCATCATGGGTTTTGGTATCTAAAGTAGCGTTGATCCTTGAATGTGAGAATTTTTAAGGTTTCTTCCTTAGAATCTAGTGTGTCTTGGCCTCTAAGGTATTTTCCCATCCTATATGCTTGGATTTGTTAGTCCTTTGATTGATTGTCTTGATTAATTTGTAAAATTTGTCTCCTCGTATGAGGTAGACATCTATTGAGCATAGGTTTATCACTTTATCCAAACGCAGTATACTAACTTACAGAAAAGGAACTGTTATGAGTATACAAGTAAACCTTTTTTACACTCGATTATCAAACATGACAAAGGGACCCCCCTGGAGTTTCTCTCTATGATCTTTTCAAACTCTCTAAATATGAAACTACCACTAATTTTATCGGTTTGGACTCCACTGAGTTTACCCATCTGGACATGCTAAACTTAATCAGATGGGGAAGAATTAGACAACACGGTGACTCAATATATGAATTCAGAAGGTTTTTTGGTAGAATTTTATCCCTTGAACATGGAACTCCCCTCAGGAAACCTCTTTTTGTCAGCCTCTCACTGAACCTTACCATCCTATGAGTTTAACCTTCATACTCTAATGTTCCTACAATCCTATATCCTAACACTCTTTGGTGTTCATGAGTCTAAGTTGCTCGGTAAACCTTTGTGTCATGCCTTCTATTGTTCAAGGAGTTCATTTATCCTTTTCTTCTTGTATCGAACATCCATCATATACTTCAAAATTTCCCTCCATTTATTTGACCCATTACTAAAAAATTATCTCCAAACAATCATTCTTGTCTCGCTTCATGTCAACTGATGTAGGACACCTCATTTCCTACCTTTTGACAGATCTCTTCCTATCGACTCCAACACTTTATCTAGGAAGCAGATCTGGAAACATATCAGTACCCTGGAACTTGTAGTCCTTAGTGATAGGTTACCTTGCCTTTGATTGGAAGTTTTTATCATTGGCTCCAAGTTGAATGATTATGCGAGTGTTTGACGACAACATCCTTCTCACACTCGCTAGATTGTACTATGCATCTTGGAGACCATCATCCTTATCAATGGCCATCCTTGCATCTGTTAACATTTTCATCATTGAATAGTAATTAGACGATTTCTCACATGTTCAACTTCAACTCATTTATTCACATGTGCATAAATATGTTGTTTAGATATGACCAAGACCTTGGGTAGAGGCTTACATCACTCACCCTTGTTTCCTCTCCCAAGTTGTGTATATTATTTTCAGAAGCAGCTCGTTAGGTTAATCATATTATGACATAATTGAAAATTGTGCTTATTCGTGGACATGATCGTCATACCTCTTTCTTGAGAAATCACTCTGACACAACTACTGAGCATGGGAATTCCCAACTCAGGATATGATCTTATGTTTTTGACATATGTGGCTTGTTTCAGGTCTTCCGGAGTCCATAAGCTTTAGTCCTCTCTCTCTTTTTAATACAATACTTATAAAGTATTTTGGCCATCTTCTTTGTCTTTGACCTCACACTTTAGGGGGCATTTTTTATACAGGAAAATGACATCCTCATCAACTCAGAGGAGAAAGACACAGTGGTTGTAGACAAGACCTAAGTTACAAGACTATTTTCAAGGGTAACGCACCCCAGAAACAGACAAGGAGAGTTATAACACTTTCCATCTCTCAGCCAAAGGCATTAGTCCCTAGCTTAACGTTCTATTTTTCCTAAATAGAAGCATTACTAGATATTTATGAGATTCTGGAGGTCAAAGCATGAGTTGATTGACTGACACTCTACTTTTCACTCAAATGTCAACTTGAAAAGCAGGAAACATCTACCTCTGGCCTAACTAAGGACATTATTATTCCTAACAGAGTCTCACGAGAAGGGAAAGAGCAATAAAGCAAGGCAACATCCAAGCTTTTGCCTCAATGGATCTCATCAAAGAATTGGCAAGGATGAGCCTCTCTCCATCTATATATTGGAGGCTCGGTCATTGTGATAGAGGTTGAATGTTTATCGAAACTTTGCAAGAGCTTTAGTATTGGAATGCTACCAAGAAGTTGAGAGAGGGAGAGTGGAGCTAAAGGACTAGAGGAGGCTTGATCCAACCAATATGGTTGCAATCATTCTTCTTCTATCTAATAATATAGATATGTCTATGTGTTGTCTACTTGATGGTGTCGATATTGTATTCCGTTACATGTTGATTTGATTCCATGATTAATAAGTAGCTTAGATGCATGCTAACTTATATTCTCATATAGTGATGTTTTGATTATCAAGGTTTATTTTTTGTAGGATTTCGATTTGTCTCGTTTATGTGCAGGTTCTGATCTAGGAGCTGGCAGAGAGGTCTTCTAATGTAGGAGCATGAGACTTGGAGGAAAAAATATTCAAACTTATTCCAAAAAAAAAAAAAATCTACAAGCAAAGGAGTGGGTTTCTTTAGCCATCAATTTCCATGATTTTCTAGCTTAGGATAAGGATAAAATTGAAGAATAAGATCAAGTTGTAATAATCACTTTATGGATAAGTTGTAGTGAGCTTTATGGATAATTTCTTTATTCGCTCTATGTAATTGGAATGCTTTTGTAAGGGTTAAGGACCGAGAGGGCTTTATCTATTATTTTAAAAAGGAAATAATGAGACTTCTCTGAGTTAGTCAATTTGGGAGGCATTGTGATCTTCAAAGAACTCTCTCTGTGCATTTGAATTTATGGTTCTTTGTCAACTGGAATTTGTATATATATTTGGTTGCGGCTCTTTGCTTCTGAACCTTGTTGATGGTGATTCGTCTCAGTTCTTCATATAATATTTGCTTTAAGCTTGTTAACGTGTTTTTCCCTCATATTGGCACACCTTGTTTGCATTATAAGCATTGTTGAGCTTCCAAGCGGAAAATCTATTTTACACAGGAAAATCATGAAATTACTTAGTTGAACGAAGTTTTGGACCTAATATTTTATTAATTCTTGCTCATATCCGTATCGGATCCAAACCATTATCGTATCGTAGAACCACAGTAGAGTGGTAAGGACCTTTAGAACCGCCGAAGTCCGAAACTTTGAAAACTCGGACCCGAAATACTATAGAGAAGGGTGGAAAGGTTGTCGGGTCCGTGAGGCTTATCGCATCGCAAGCCTGGAGCGGGAGGAACCTACCATTGGTGTATTGAAATCACCAATAGTGATACACGAGAGCTCAAATGTTATCGCATCGGGGAAAAGGCTATCGGAAGGTCGATAGTTAAATTGTTGATAGTGTTAATGCGTATAGTGCATCTCTTTGAAAGTCAGATCAATAGTGTATGTCTGGTGTTAATATTTCCCTTTGTAAATCCGCCGATAGTGTAATTCTTGGGAATTAGCACTACGACCGCTTATAATTGCCGACTATGTATTTTGTGATTCCTAAGGGATTACAGTTCCGATGGTGGAAAATAAGATTTTTTGTGAAATTTATTCCCGCTAATAAGGGTCGGGGTGATTTGGAAGGAAAATGTGATGATTTTAGGAAAAAGGGGAAACATATGAAGCAGTCAGTCTATCAATAATGATTGATACACCTAGTGAGCTCCAGTATTGCATCAATAATGCTGCAACTCCTGGGGCTTCCTTCTTTACTTTTATCAACCCAGTAGTTCGTAACAAACTTGGAAGCGATGGTGCTCTATGCACAAATACTAGCTCTTACTGCAGGTTGTCACTTGATCAACTGGCGCAAGTTCACTAGGAGCTTAAGACAACTTCTATGAGTTCTCAAAAGAAGCTTTAACTGTGATGAAAGAAAACTAACTTTAGAGGGGCTATTCTATTTGCAGAAAGAGAAGGAAAACTGAAATGTAACACAAACCCTAACAAACCCTAGCAAACCCTAATTTACCTATTAACCCTACTTTTGCAAGAAAAGAGATGAAAACTAATGAAATGAGTGCCATTGACTACTGAAAAGGTAAATTACATTTATTCAAGCTAATTTTGAAAAGAAATGAGAAGAAAACATATTTTTGTTCTTTTGAGTGTTTTTATGTGGAATTATCATGCTTGTGATTTCTCTGGTTGCGATTGTGCAGAGGTTTGGTGGCAAAGGAAGATGGAGTTGGCTTTTGTAGAGGGTGAGGAAGGTGTGGAGAGGTCCTAAGAAGCCCCTAGTACCTTTTTGAAGACTTCCATAGTGATCGGACTTCGAAAAATCACACACAAGAAATTCTACAAGAAGTTGTAGGGGATCTACAGGGGGATCTATAGGAGGATCTACATGAGGAGGCTAAGAGCTATTTTTGGAGTTTTGAAGGTGGAAAAAATGATGGGAAAGGGGAACTAGAGGCTAGATGAAGGTGTTGATGTGTCTATAACTTGTCAAGGAAGATCAGGGACGAACGTGATGGTTGGATTTGTTCTAATGGCAAGAAAGAAGCTTATGGAAAAAACACAGAAATTAGGGTAGATAGGCGAAATGTTGTGAATGATGAGAAGTGGGATGGTGCTGGCTATTCTATGGATGCATGGTGAGCTGAGATTTCCTACAATATCTGCACATTTACTTATCAAAAGTGACCAAAGAAAGAACTAACTATACCATGAAAACAAAGATTTTTCTAGCTTGACCTAATTTCAGACCTACAAACAGAAAATGCTGAACAGTAACCTATGAACAAAAAATAATGTAGAGGGATCTATGGTAAAATAACAAGAAATTATCTAAGCAACTGAATCTTAACCAATATCAATCTTTCCAAATCAAGTTATCACCCTAGCAGTTGCATGGAAGAGCAAAAATTGTGTTTTTGGTGGTAGCAAAAGTGCCTTGACCTCAAATCATAGTCCCAGGAAGGGGCAAAGGAGATTAGGGCCTGCTATTGGCCTTTTAAAATCTTATTCTATCACTACAGTAACCTACTTGAGCAACTAAAAAAAGAACAACTATACTAACCATCAAAAGCAACCTAATCTAACAAAGTAAAATGAATCTATGCAACAGAAATTAACTCATGAACTAAAGCAAAAACATATAAGTACACAGTAGGAGGTGCTGGGCAGCTTGGGTTGGAAGTGTTAGGCAGCTTGGGTTGGTCCCTAACCCAAGAGATTCAGCCCTTTGAAAGAGATCAATGTTGGCTCAAAAACTATTTCACCTTCATTATCAAAAATGACAGTTACATTACATAAACTGCTCTAAAAAAGGAACTCGAAAATGAGCTGAACACAATGCTACACCAAAGTGAAAATATATACTAATAACTGGCTAACCTATTAAGGCTCTAAGCCTCCTCATTTATATAAATGGAGTCCTCCAACAGTCCTCCTAAAATCAAGGAATTCAGCTTCC
Organism: Pinus taeda; assembly: GCA_000404065.3. Lineage (NCBI taxonomy): Eukaryota > Viridiplantae > Streptophyta > Pinopsida > Pinales > Pinaceae > Pinus > Pinus taeda. Next base: position 102,893 of record APFE030113324.1, on the reverse strand, counting down.
TAGAACTGAAGATAAACAACAATCCTACTTTACTTGCTTGGCTGCCCCTTGGAAGCATCAATGTGGACCTTTGTGCTTCGATTTGCTGATGAAGGATTCAAGGAAAGGGGTCATAAATGAAGGAGACACCCCCCCTACAAGTCCTCTTTCCTATTTTCCTCGAGTTTTGGCTGCCATTTGCTCATAAATCCCTTGACTTTGTCCAAAATTGACCAAAAAATATGCATAAGGCACATATTAGACTACATGGAAAAATGACTAACCCAATTCACTCTATTAGCATATGTATATGCAAAAACATGCACTAACTAATGAGAATGGTGGAATAAGTCAAAATAAGAGGCAGAATGAGCCCATATAATTACCCATTTCTTGGGCTCATCATCACCCCCCTACTGAATGGGTTGCTCATTCTCTGAGCAACTAATCTAACTCTTCATCCTTGATGGCTCTGACAGATTCCCTGACATCCCAAGCCTTTGATGTGATGTATTCCTCTTTATCATGGAAACCTGATTTCCTATCCACTTCTTCCCATTGTTTACGTTGTTCCTCCTCCTTTACTCCTTCCAACAGTCCTAGCAGCAGTGGAGGATTGAATTTAAGGCCAAACCAATTTTCCTTCAAGCTTTGCATTGAGTGCTTATATAGGGGCACTCTCCTCATTGCTTCCCTCATCTTGTTTGGGGAGTGATACTCCCTAATCCTTAGGCTATGTGGCAATGTATTCCGCCTTCTCATGCAGGCACGAATGTAGTCATCGCCAAACAATCTCTCTATATCCTCGAAATGAGAAATAGCCTGGGCTTGTTTGTCAACATAGTCAGGGACAACTTGAGGATTAGCTGCAAGGTGTTGGTGGGCATAGATGAGAGCCAAGGGTTTTGTTGGTTCTGCTCTAATCATCAGGGGTTCACTTAGATCTTTTGCCATCATTTTCTGGATTTCTACTTCCCTTTTCTCTTCATGGCTCATCCAAGATGCCATAGCCATCAACTGTAAGTCTCCCAACGTAGCATTTGGATCCCATAAGTTCATGTCAGTAAGTGCCATGTTGTGCAGGTAAAATTCTGTTAGCTTCACTTTATCCTCAGCTGAACTATGATCACATAAATGCATGAATTGGCCATAATCCTGAAAAGGTATTGTGCCCCTCTGGGCTAGTGCCTTAATCTAAAATTGGAGCCACTGATCTTTAAGGTACGGTACATATGATTTGGTTGGCTCCCTGCACTGTAATGCCTCTATTACTCAGCTGGCCATGTAGGCTAACTGGGCTTCTTTTTCCTGTAGTTGCCGTTTCAAAATCAATACTTCATTTTCTGCCTGGGATTCTTTTTCCTATTGTTGTTTCATCAACGTCTCACTGTCTATTTGGGCTTCCTCTTCTTGTTGATATCTATTTGTTGTCTCATTGTCTGCCTAGAGTTCCTCTTTCTGTTGTTGTCCTTTTAAGATTGACAACTCATTTCCTCCTTGAGGTTCCCTTTCTTGTAGCTGCTTTTTCAACATTTCATTTTCTTCCTCCAATTGAGCTCCTATGATGCTTTCTGTATTCCTGACCATGCTCAATTCTTTGCCCATCTCTCTCAACTTGTTTTCCATGTACCCAATGTCTTCTACCCCTTTTGATTTTGCAATTTGCATCCATGTATGGGTCCTGACTCTTTCCTTTTCTAGCTCAAAGAAAAGAGGCACTGCAAACTTTTGTGGGATGATCTTCCCACCTTCCAAAAAGTTGTAGTAGGAGCCTAAGTTAGGCTGAGGTCCAGGCTCTGGTATCTCTTTTTCCTTATCTTCCTCCTGGGTCTGTTCTTCTGCCTTCTTTTCAAGTTTTTCAGTTTCTTTGAGCTTTGCCAATGTCTCCTGTAGAGAGGTTTGTGCCTCCTGTAGGACTGCTTTAGAGTCCATTAATTTGATCCTTTCTTTCTAGGTAGAGGTCTTAGGACTTCCACTCTCGTAAGTGATGGAGATTTTGGAGGGAGATTCCTCCTTTGTTATAGTAGGTACATCCTTAATGATGATGGGTTCCTTTGAAGGTGGTTGAGGCTTCCCCATCTTGATTCTGGTGCTCTTTCGAGCTTTGAAGTACATAGATGGTTGTCTTTTTGTTTTCCCTTTTTGCTTGGCTAGAGTACTAAGTGCAGCAAGAACAACTGCTGCTTCTCTTGCTAGTGTCTCAGGAGACACTTTTTCTTACTATTTTTCTTCTTCATCTGCTATTTTGCCTGTGTCTGTTGTCTCTAATTTTGTTTCTGTTGTCTCCGGTGTTGTTTTCTCCTCTACTTGCTGAGTTTCTGCCTTTCCTGTGGCAGCCTTTTTTTGAGTTGTCTTGGGCTTCTTCTTCTCAGTTCTTGTCCTCTTCCTTTTCTCTATTGTGGTTTTCCCTTTTTCTGCTTTTGATGTTGTTTTCTTCTCTGCTTAGGTTCAACTGTGGTAGTGCCATGTTTCTCCTCTCCTCTCTGCTTTTCTTCTTTTTCTTCTTCCAATTAAATATTTTGTGCTTCTTCATGGATTTCCTTCTCATGTTCCTCTTTCTATTCCTCCTCTTCACTGCTAGATGGACTAAGGTCATCAGTGAGAGTTTTTATTTCATCTTCTTTAGTCATGTTCCCAAAAATCTCCCAGGCTATAGGGATTGTGTATGTGTGGAGGGAATCCTCCACCAGCAATTTAATGAGCCCATGGTGAGCCAGCTAGTTTGGGAACCATGCATTCGATTTGGTGCTACACTCTATCAAGGATTGGAGGAGAAAATATGGAAGACTGAGTTTTCTAGATGCAGATAGTTCCATGCCATATCTTAGTTCATGTAATAGTCTGAAATGATAACCATAAATGATGATGTATCTTCCTTCACAGGACATATACTTCATTATATGATAGCTGACCTCACCCCATGGATAGGGTATGTCCTTCTCATCCCATTCTTATCCTCCACAGGATGTTCATCAGGCTAGAAAAAGGACTTTTTAGAAACCTGTCCTAGTGTTTTTTCTTCTTTGCTCTAGGGGAGCCCAAGTGGAAGACTTGTAATTCTGCTGATGAACTCTAGTGTAAGTTCTATGGTTAGACCCCTGAAACTGATTGTAGAATGGGTTTTTGAGTGGGGTTTTAAAGACAATAAAAATTCCTCTGTAACTTCCTCATCATACCCATGAAATTTCTCAAAGAAAGGCATCCAATTTGCCCTGGTAAAGAGGGCTACCACTTCTAGGTGTTCATGCAATTTGGTGGAATTCATAGGCTCCTTTATCATAAAACCCTCTGTCATGATGTTCAATGACCGCTGGAAATTCTCAGGTGAGGAGGAAGGCAACAAATTTTCAAACCCAAAAACAGAGGAATAGTTGAGATTTTTTCTTTCTGGAACCAGAGAGGGAATTTTCCATGTTGTTTTTTAACAAAAGCAATTTGCAATTTTCCTTCCCTTCAAACCCTGTTCTCAAACTTAATTTACTTCTCGGTTTGTTTGAGGGAAACAATATCTTTTTTCTTTTTCTTTAAACAGAGAGTATACTAGACAATGTTTTTTCCTTTTCACAAAGTAAGTAGACCACCCAATGAAAATTCACTATTTTATAGGCTTAATTTCCTATGGTTGCATCACTTCTTCATACAGGAGAATACGACAGAGGAGAAAGAGATAGACTTTCAGTGCAGAGAGTAAAATGGAGAGACTGTATATATCTCAAAAAACACAGGCAGACTTCTGTTCTCACTTTTTTCTTTTCAACTCAATACTTTTCTTCAAATCCTACCACCTTTTATAGATATATAACATGCACAGTAGGTTTTCTGAGCCTATTATTTTCGAGCTCGAATTTGGCATAAAATCCTGAATTTTCCCTCTACAGAGCTGCCCACTAGCCTTCTTGTAGAAAGGCTCCAGTAGACTATGTTTCCGCTCCTGTAGAGTGTGATAATGCTCCTATAGAGCCAGATAAGTGGAAAGTTTTCGAAACTGATAGACAACGACTATTTCGAGGTTCTGAAGGTGGTAGGTAAGTTGTTGTAGTCGAGAGCACGACAATACAAATGAAACAAAGTTGATGAAGGCATCGACTGTAGTGTACTTAAGCTTATGGTGTGTTCTGCAGTGACAAGGTGAGATGGTAGGAAGGGTACGTTATCTTCATCTAGACCATTGGTCCCTACTCCAGTGCCATTATAATACTTCATGTCACCAAGATGTAATCACTTCCATCATTCTTGTTATACGTTGCCACCACTACTTGTTTTGAGTTTTTCTTCCCAAGTTGGTTGAACACACATGCCGATTACACCCACTGAACACTGTTTGAATTGGACGATCTTGTTTGAACTGGATGAGGGAGGTGAGTTAGCTAACCACCGATTTCATTTAATCGTGACCATCTCAATGGTTCATGCAATTTCTAAATCATATTCATGCAACAGAGGAGTGGGTTTAGTCACTTACCTGTTAGTCGCTACTGTGCTTTGCATGCTCAGACTTTGGCACTCTGTTCATGGATTACCACTGCTGTTGGCGCTTGTGGCTTCTGAACTGGTGACTTGGCTATCTCATGATGGTGATCTTCTAATCAGGAATGACTCCTTGCGCGTTGTATACACCTGTGGCTGCACTAATCCTACCTCTAGAGCTTGTTTTTTTAAGGGGATCAGCTGTTACAGGAATCCTGCAGGATTTCCTGTAAACTGCTTCTCCATTTAAAATTTCTGGCTGAGGTTTGAGCAAGGACTGAAGAGATAACCAAGAAAGGTTCTGAAGGAAAAGGAAAAACAACTAGTATGCACTAGGTAAGAAACAAGTTAAGGATGCTAAGGTTTTATTCTTCATCATCTAAAAACAAAAAAACAAAAGAAACAAAATTTCTGTGTTTTTTGTGCAGGGAAGAAAGAAGCGAGTGGAAATGTAGTGGTGCAGGTATGGAATGGAGAGTTGGGGGATGAATGGTGGCAGGGAGGTCCACAGGTCTTCTGGACAAATTTCTATCCCTCTGATTCTTTTCTGAACTTGATTTCGAGCTCTCTGTGGTTTCTACAGGAGCCTTCTATAGAATGCACAGATCTTCCTGTAGGACGCTTAATTTCTAGAAAAAGTGAGACCAGGGCTTGGGAAAAGACAATGGCGATGAAGAAATGATCTATCAGGGGTGTATTCAGCCTGTCCATGTCCTTTTTTCTTTCGTGACCCTCCTGCAATCTGCAATGCATTCAAAAGAAGTTAGTGTTTTTTTTTTTTTTTTT